>JAXQQM020074222.1:0-124931 GCA_034641835.2 Pinus albicaulis | reverse complement strand
GTAGCACCACTTAATCATTATATAAGTTAAAAAAGAAAAGATGAAAAAGTAAACCAAATTGTACTATCTAGAACAATATTTTAGTTATTCCGTCACCAGTATTTGTACCTTTTAGTTATTATGATTACTTTTTCACACTCCGACAAATTATATAAATATATTTTAGACGTTCAATTGCATGCTTTTCTTCCGCCTTGTAGTTGAATTAAAATGCAAAATTTATGTGATTAACGTTTTTACAAACAAATAAAAAATTATTTTAAAATAATTATAAACCTATATTTTTATATAAATATTTTTTAATATAATTATTAAAATGAAATTTTACACTCATAGAATTTTTATTTAGATTTGACCTATTCTTTGGAAATTAACATGTTATTTAAATATAATAAATATATACACCTTGAAAAGCAAAATGAGTAAATATTTGTAAACTCAAGAGCCTAGAGCATTTCATAATCTAATAATTCATTTATAGGCTCTAGTAAATTTACTTTGTAACATCTATAATGAGTAAATATCAAATTTTAACTCTTTTATTGTTTTAATTGTTTTTATCTTGTGTAATAATATGAAAAAGAAAATCCCAAGATTGAGTGTCAATGATTTGACATGTGTGGGCTAGATGTTGTAAGTCGATGACGTATATTGGGTTAAGAATGGTACACAACTTCCAATGCCATTATAATACCATAACCATCCAGTATGGATGGGACAATTGAATGAATTTTTGATGCAAACTCACATTGTGTTACAACACAAGTCTTCGTCGAGTTTTATTAGGTTAATTATTTATGAGTATGGAGGTTGGCTACTATCAGAATGATTAGTTTTCGTGAGTTATCCAATGCAGAATTGTCATTGCAAGCATGAGTGGACATTCATTTTGAAAGGAGGAGGATTAAAACACAAGGGATGAGTATTATCGTAGTATTTTGATACGCTCCGTGGAAAATTATTCATTCCAATGGCATCATTCTACTCAACACCTCTTGCTATCATCCATGTGCTTTTTTGAATTTCTTATTCGACTCCCTATGTTCTTGAATTTATCCTTTGTTGTTGACTTCTTGTTGATTTATTTTCATATATTATTATCACCATCATGTATAGCTTGTCCTTGCTCCTAATTTCATAATTTATCAATTTTATAAGAAGTAGTATGTGTAACCTTTTCATGATCTCACGTTATGCAAATCTCCCTACCTTTTGTGTATTCCTTGCTCTGCACACTACTCACCCTTGCACTAATTTATACTTAGCCAATTTTTATGTGTGCAGAGAACTTGCCCATCTATTTCTTTCACACATCCAACCTTCCAACCACCAACTCCTTTACACATATATTCCTTTGCTCACATAAATATTTTTCACAATACATACTTTAATATTATATTAAAGTGATTTATGTACTTATAATTCATATTTTGTGAAAATAAATTGTTTGACCCTTTCAAGTATAATTGAAATATTATTAAGAAAGTCCAATCTCCAAGGTAACAAGGTGTGTATATTGTACTATGTGAATTATCCATGACTACACCATTTAAAGACATACCATGGGTTATTAACAATAACATTGTCATTCTCACATGGCTTGATGAAGGTGGTATCCGGTGAAAGGATGCCTTACTAAAAGCTACCATAAATTGAGATTTATATAGCTAAGATATCTATAAAGTGTCATTGATATATCACATATATCTAGGTGAAATGAACAAATAATCAATATGGAGAGTAAAAGGAAGAAGGATGTCATTTGTGGGGATACAACTAACTCACTTGCATGATATAGTATGAACTTCCATTAGTTGGTAACCTATAAGTGGTATTTGAATTTGAAACTAGAGAAGAAACAAAATAATATAATTTGGAATAATAGGATGGCTAATGCTACATGCGTTCCAGAGGTCTTTGGTTTTAAGGAAATTTTTTTCTAATGCACTAGTCAATTTCATACCAAGACCATAACAATTAAGTTTTCTTTATAGAATAAGAACACTATTTTTTTTAACTCCCAAGGTTTTCTTGATGATTATGAGGTTTCCAAAGATAAACATACAACTCAAAGTGCCCCAATTTGATGCATCCTTTGATCCACCAAGGTGGTGGAATGAATATTTATTATTACTTCATTCTTTAATTTTCATAATTTCTGGCTATCCTTTCTTATATTGATATTTCATTATTTGCATAGGCCTATAGATACTTCACATGATTGTTCTCCCATATAATGGGGTGTGAATTGACTTCTTATGTACCCTTGATAATTCTATATATACTACTCTTTTAAAAGGGATGTTATCTTTGACTAGGAAAAGCTTATCTCATGAGATTTCATTCCAATTGGCTAATTTACGCAAGACCCAAAGATTTCTCATGACAGTCTAGTTAATAATGACGATTTTTTTTTTCTTTTTTTTTTCTATACTTTATTAAATTCCTATGCAATAAGAGTAATATGAATTTGAAAATGGAACTGGTACAATTATGGTAACATGTTCTATGGAGACACAAGGCTTCTTTTAATTTTTACCTTATCAAGAATTCAAACAAATGCTAATATGAAATGAGCCCTAGAGAATATATTTAGTAGCTCAAGATTTTCCCAGAGGAAGACTCGTGCATGTGTAAGATGAAAATCATATATATCTTAATTTTTATGTATATGAAGATAGATCATTGCTGATGTCCATGTTTATTTTAGACAAGTATTTTGTTGCAGAAGCTATAGGGCATATCGTTCCTAGTGAATTCTTTTGAGAAGAAAAAGAAGAAACATTTTTTTTCATTACTTTTTATTGATGGAAATGTTTTGATAAATAAGTATGGACATCTTGTAGAATTTTCTGAAATGTTAAATCTTTAGTTTAACTGAAGCTCAAATTGCTTAAAGATCATATCCCGGGGGGCCCGTATTGTAAAGGTATTTGGTGATTGTATGATATGGAAATTTATCCCGAAAAATTACTAAAGAGAGTGGGAAAAATGAAGTACAAACATTGGAAAAAAGGGAAAAAAAATACCTAATGATTATGTACTAATGGAAGTGAGCACCAATTTTGAATAAAATTCCAAGAGCAATAAATGAGGGAAAAAACTTGCTAATTCACAACTCTCTTTAGACCCATAGACCCCTCAGAGTCATTCCTTGTATCACAAAAGATACAAGAAAATTAAAATATAAATAGTGAGTATTTAAAAACAATCTGGTGGAGAAGATGGAGAGGAACCGCCCTCTTATACCAACTTGGAAAAATCCAACATTGTTACTTCTTCCAAACATAGGAGTTCGAGCAAAAGAGGGTCACAAGAAGTAGAAGGACCCATCAATATAGAAGTGGATGGTGCTACCATCCCAAACTAAGTAGAATCACATTTGGATGGGAGTTATAATTTAGTTGAAGAGTTGGCTACTAAAGAGCCAATTACTTTTTAAGAACAATCATTAATCATGTGTAACACCCATTAAGACAACGCTGGTAGAAAATCACAATTTAAAAAGTTGCATGTCAAAAGAAAGTAAATCACTAAAAAGTGGAAGTTATAAGGTCAGATCTTAGGAGTAGAACTTCTTGGAATATTTAAGTTACACATGACTACATATGATGCACTTTCTCGCTATGTTACTATTGAAGAGGTTGAAAATATGACCTTAAAAACAAAGGTAAGTGAGCTAGAGGAAGCTCTTATTCCTAGATATATATTTATTCCCTCTTTAGTTATTCAAGCACCTAGATCTATAGTAGCAATAAGACTCGACACACCTCATAAAGTTTAGAAAGCAATAAATTTTTTAATGGTGTGAGATCTTATGTCATGGTAAATATTAATAATCATCTAGGAATAATTGAGGAATAACCATCTAGAATTGCTTTGTTTTTCTAATATTTGAATAAAGATTTGGAGAATGATCAATAATTTGTTGAAAATTATTTAATGACGTTTATAATAAAATCAATACTCTTATTGATTTATAAAACAGGCCTTATTAAATTTTATGACCTAAAAAATAATAAAACATTACTATGTAATTTAATATCATTGTTTGCCTAATCCCATCAAATGGGTTCATGCACTCAACTTAGATTGTTTATATCATTAAATTATCCACATTGTTTCCACATAACTCTTTTTTGATGCACTAAAATATATATTAGTTCCCTTTTATTGTGTGCTCCAACTTGACACATCACTCTAAGTTGTGCACTCGACACTAATTACTTATGTAATTAGTCTACTAAAGAGCCATGTCACTTATTAAACTAGCATCACAAATTACAACAAAAATAATGATATTGAATATTCATAGACTAAGCCATGACATCGCATTAAGGTTCATGCCAAGATTTATACAACAAATCTCGATGCAGATCCCAATCATCGAGCTCCACACAATAGATCACAATATTTGTGCTGATACTAGAGACCAATTAACTCTGAATTATAACAAACATTATAAAGCAAGTTAACAACTTAACGAGAACTGTACCAAGTTCTCTTTTTTTAGAGGTCGCAAAAATTTGTGATTTTCATGTCGATTTGGAAAAGTGTTGATGGAGCATCAACCTTATTTTTTAGCATTTTTTTGACACTTTAAATTTTCTTATGAATTATGTATGGACATTTTTTTTAAATATTAGTGATTTTAATGCCACTTTATAAAAGTATTGATGCAACATCAACCCTCTTTTCTGGGGGATTTGTTTTTGACACTTAAAATTTTATTGTGTTATGTATTGAGTATAGATAAAAGAAAATTTAATTCTTGGTGTTTTTCATTCTGATTTTGAAAAATGTTAATGCAACGTCTACTATTTTTTTAGCATATTTTTGACACTTTAAATTTTATTATGTCTCAAGTATGCACATTTCTTTTTTTAAATGTTCATTATTTACTCATTTTTCAAGTTGTTTTCTTCTTCTTCTTCTTATTCTTTTCTTTCTAAGATGTTTGTTTTTAAAGGTTTTTCAAGTTTGTGTTCGTTGTTTTTCTTTTCAATGGTTTTTCGTAATGAAATGTTCAATTTTTTGTAGATTTAAAAAATAATAATAAAGTTAATATTTTGAACATAGGATTTTTTATATGTGTATGTATTGTTAATTAATAATTCAATAGACATAAAATAATTGGTACAAAAAATATAATAATTTTTAAAAACTGATAAAAAAATATACATTTTGAATATAGATATAATTAAAAAAACACACATTTCCAAACATTTTCGCTAAAAATTAGTCAAAAAATGACTTTTATAGAAAATTTTGAAGAAAAAAATTTGAAAAAATAGCAAATTTCATCCAATTTTTATGAATTTTAAGGCCAAAGATGATAAATTTTCAAGTTTTTTTTTTTCTTTAATTTGCTACCCAAAAATAACATCACTTTAAAATTTGAAGTAAAAATAACAAAAAATATGTTTAAAGAAAAATAAAAGCAACTTTAACCATCCAAAGAGGCATAGAATAGATGGTGATGGTGTGTAATGTTAATTCACTCGGTTTAGGGCTAGTGTGTCCCTACTTGAGTGTGATCCTTGAGTAATTGTGATGCCTTAGATGCCCTTAGGGCGTGGTTTCTCAGGTCATGTCTGATGTAATCTTTGATGAACTCAGACCACCTGATAAAAAAAAAAAAACAACTTTAACAAAAAAAACATAGAATAATAATCAAAATAACAAAAAAAAAATGTTTAAAATACAAATTCAAAAATAAAAGAAAAAAAAATAAAACAAATAAAAAATAATTTAAAATAGAAAGTTCAAAAAATAAAATAAAAAACATAAACATTAAAAAAAAAGGAAAAATCTTAAATAATATAAACTAGTGAAAAAAATGGAATAAAATAATTATAATAATAATAAAAGGTTAAATCACTGGTTCTTTTGGTTGAATGAACAAGATCAATGTATCTATATTGATCTCTAGTTTGGAGAAAAAACACATTTCAGAACACTTTTTTGAGCTTCACTCATGAATGTGTTGTTTTCTTTGCATAAAAAGGAATTTTCTTCATCAATAAAGGGTAACAATCCCTTCTTGCACTGGATCCCATCAAAACTCCATATTTATGGAGCTAGCTCTACAACCTGCTTCTCTTTTTGTTCGCCTATCCCCATCCCCTCGTGCTCATCGGCCCTAGGAGCTTATCCTGCATGCTAGATTCCATACCCTCCATCCTTCCTTGCTGACGCACCTTATTGTCACATTTGGCGATGTATTTATGTATCCCCCCGTCTAGATCACGGTTTGGGAGCCCCTTCTAGGTCGGAGTTCAGTTGTAGCTAGTCCGTCCTACCCTCTTTTGTGGCTAATCTAGCCTACCCTCCCCTACTAGATCAGCAGATTGCAGCGTTTAGTGCTTTGATTTAAAATGGGCCTAAATTTTAAAGAGGGTTTGCATCACGTTAGGCCCAATATTGAAATTTCTACCCCTTATGCCCATCAAAGATCCCTTCAGTTAGCTGATCGAGGGTAGGATGGACAGTCTATGGGGCTCTGGCCTTTCCCCAAAAGTTCCCATCAGTGGACTGTGAATAGCTCGAGACCCATTATCAAAGGAGAGGTTACATACTCCTTCCGCGGTAAGGGATTCTTTACCTTTTAATTTTAGAACAAATTTGATGAAGATCGGATTTTCAGAAGTCAATCGTACTTCATGGAAGCTCAAGGGATTTATTTAAAACACTAGAGGAATAAATTCAACCCATATTGTGACATTTCGTCCATTTTTCCAGTCTGTTTGATGTTACTCTTTCTCCCTCTACATTGCTGCAATGATGTAACCTTTAGAAGGATCAGCAATTCCCTTGGGAAATATATAGATTGTGCTGAACCTCGAGATGGAATTTTCTCTTACGCTTGAATATGAGCTGAAGTCATTCTAGACAAGGGCCTCTCAGCAACAATCAACCTAAATTAGGATAGTTGGACCCACATCCAAGAAGTATATTATGATCATATACCTTTCGAGTATAATATTTGTCACAAATGCAACTAATTTATAATGATATGTACCAAAAAACTTGAGGATTATGATCATTAAGGCAATTTTGGATAAAAAATTCAATAAGCTAAATGAAAAAAATGGCATCAACGACAAAACCCTCTTTCAAAATAGTAGATACAACCCTCTCAGTAAAATGTGCCCTCCTTTGGCTCCTCCAAGAATAAATCCAAGGTCAGTGATGAGGGGACAAGAAAATAAACTACTTTAGGAGACTCGAGTAACAAGTATGAAGCTCCCAATACAATAGTAGATGAAGGGGAAATTCCTCTACAAAGCCCTAAAGAAGAAGTCTCAACCAATAATTCATCAATGCCTCAAAAACAAGCTTCCTCATGCCCCTCTTTCAAAATAGTAGATACAACACTCTCAGTAAAATGTGCCCTCCTTTGGCTCCTCCAAGAATAAATCCAAGGTCAGTGACGAGGGGACAAGAAAATAAACTACTTTAGGAGACTCGAGTAACAAGTATGAAGCTCCCAATACAATAGTAGATGAAGGGGAAATTCCTCTACAAAGCCCTAAAGAAGAAGTCTCAACCAATAATTCATCAATGCCTCAAAAACAAGCTTCCTCATGCCTAATGGAAAACCTACCGTGGAGAAAAATCTCTCCCAGGATGTCTCCTTGGATGAAGAGGATAACTTCATCTCTTTGCGACAAGGAGAAAAAGGAAATACTTTTGTAAGCTCAGTAGATGGAAACTAAAAGGTAGAAAAATCACGAGAAAGGGACCGTTGAACATGTCGCTTTGGAAGGAAGACTAACAAGGATATAAGAATTGAGAAAATTTGAAAAATAAAAGGAGTTTGGGCATCAGGGCACCCTAAAAATTATTCAAACAAGAGATATAGGAAATAATGGGAACAAGATAAATGTGAGTCGCAACCCTAACAAAGTGCCACCACCCTACAAAAGTAAACAATGCTAATACTTTATTAGAATTGTAGAGGCCTAGGAGCTTTAAAAAGCAGATTGGAATTCAAGACTTTGATTCGCAAGGAGAAACCAGGGAAAATTTTAGGGGTTAATATTCGTAGGTGGGATAATTTTCCATGCCTTTTCCAAAATAAAGATTAGCCATTTTCCAGTTTCTTGAAAATTAATTCCCCATATTTTATAGTATAAATTATTTTACCCTAAAAATTGCCAAAAATTTATGTATACTAATATATAATAATTAGAAACCTAAATATTTGTACAAACATATCATCAAAAATTTTACAATTTACATAGTGGGGATTAGTACGATTCGCCAAGGTTTCTAAACTTTAAGATAAAATACCATCCTTAAAACATTCCCTGGGAGAAACCCTTAGTTAGCTTGTTGCAAGAAACTAAGTTGTAAGAATAGATATGAAAACTCACCATTATCAGATATGGAATGGAAGTGGGTTGGTATTTGTAAGTTCCAGAGAAGCGTAGGGAGGCTTATGCATGCTTTGGGACCCAAATTAGGTTCACCTTCTCAAATATATTCAGAATAACCACTGGATTGCAGCCTCATTTCTCGACCTTTCATCAAACGAAGTAAATTTTGTTATAAATATTTACATGCCTGTCCATTACCATGAAAAACATTCATGTTGGGCTTCTCTCCTAGCGTTGAATGGCTCAAGGGTTTGAATTCAACGACATTTTAGGGGGGTATTTTAATGCTACTCTTCACAGCTAGGGGGTTATTTTGATATGCATTCCTGGAGCTCATGGAGGATCTACTCTCTCACTAAAAATTATTTTACCCTAAAGCCTCTAACCTCAAATACAAATGGAATAATAAAATATTGTGCGCCAACCATATCGCTACCACGCTAGACTATTTTCTCATCTCTGACGATTTTTTGCAATATAATCTCTCCATGAAATCTGATATCCTCCCTTGGAAAGATTATGATCACTGCCTCATCTGACTGGCCCTGAGCCCCCCTCTTGATTATGGCCTCATCCTCTTTATAGTAGTTGTCTCTAGTTCCATCTCTCGATCT
This sequence comes from Pinus albicaulis, assembly GCA_034641835.2. Classification (NCBI taxonomy): domain Eukaryota; kingdom Viridiplantae; phylum Streptophyta; class Pinopsida; order Pinales; family Pinaceae; genus Pinus; species Pinus albicaulis. Next base: position 115,936 of record JAXQQM020074222.1, on the reverse strand, counting down.
TCCAATCTTTGATATTTCAATCTTGGTCTCAATGGGTGAATGGATGTCTGATCCATATATGGGAAGAAAAAATACAAACACTCAAGGACTAAATTAAGTTGTGGGAAAAATCCATGCAGAGTGAAAAATAAGAAGCCATAAAATGAATAGAGCATACTATGAGATCACTCTACTCCGAAATGGATGAGAATGTGGTGACCCTTTAAATGTTGCAAAAGGAAATAATTACTTTTGATAAATATCATTCAATGTTAAATGAGGAGGAGGAATACTGGAGGATAAAGTCAAGAAGAATTTGGCTTCAGGAAGGTGATTGTAAGACTAAATTTTTTCACAAACATGCCAAGAATAGAGAGAAATAATTAAATTCAGAAATTATTGTTAATGGACATAGGGTCAATGACTTTCAACAAATAATGGAAGAATACACTCCCTACTTTAACAATTTATATTCAGAAAGAACTCCCACTTTGGAATAATTTGAAGAGTGTATGTTGAAGCAAATTCACCATGTAATCTCAAAGGAAGTAAATAGTCAACTAAATCAGCTCCCTTCAGAATAATAAATGGGTAGAGTGGTATTCTCTTTTAATCCAGATAAGGCTCTAGGGGCAAATGATTTCTAAGTGCATTTCTACGATCACTTTTGGGAAACAATAAAAAAATATCTCCTTATAATGGTAGGGTATTAGTTAAACCAATGATGCATAGGAGGGGGAATTAACTCTTATTTTCTAGCCCTGATTTTGAAGGAATTTAATCCGTCCTCCTCTATATTATTCCCTATCTCCTTATGTAATATATGCTACAAGATAATCTCTAAAATTATTACGAGAAAAAAATAAAGTAGGTTTTGTTTTAATAAGGGAATTTTTTGACAACGTTGTTTTATTCCAAGAAGTTGTTTTGTCAAGAAGATCCAGAAAAGATGAAGCAATAAATATCAATATTGATTTAGAAAATGCATATGACAGAGAGAGACACAATTTCATCTTTAGAATATTAACTAAATTGGACATCGACAACAATTTCCTCTTCAAAATATTAACTAAATTGGGCTTCAACAACACCTTCATTAAGTGGATTTCACTTTGTATTATATTGCCTTGAATCACACCCCTTCTCAATGGAAAATTCACCATAATTTTTAAAGCCTCTAGAGGCCTCCACAAAGGTTGTCCTATCTTCCCTCTCCTCTACATCATCATTTCCTACTCTCTGAGAATATGCTTTCAGCATGAACATCGAACTGACTATTTTCCAGGACTTTGATTCACTCCTAAAGTCAAAAGTGAAAATCACGCCCAATTTGCGGATGACACCATCCTCATGGAAGGAGATTTAGTGGAAATTTATAAGAGATTCAAGGTTTTCTTAGATAATTTCTTGGAGGCCTTCGGGGTTTTAGAGAACTGACCTAAATCTCAAATATTCACATGGAACATATCGACACCTAAGATATTACAAATTGGGGAGGTGTTAGAGTTCAAGATTATTGAGAATTGGTGAGAATTCAAATACATAGGCATTATGATATGTCTCCAAACTAATTCTTAGTAAGCATGGTGAGATGGCTCACCCTCACAGGCTACATAATTCTCATCAAAGTCGTTATATCTGCAATTCCTATTTATCAATTTTCTGTAATTTTAGCTCCTCAATATATCCTTAACTCTCTCGGGAAAATTGCTCGGAAGTTTCTGTTAGGTCCCTGTATTACTAGTGTACTCCCTTATTGTTGTTAGTGTATCCCCCTTATTGTTATTGTTATACCCCTGTTGTCCCCATATTGATATTATCATGACTCGTAAAAGCCCACTATTATTATTGTTGTGCCTTACATTATTATTGTTAGGTCGGATAGGATTATATTGTGACCCCATGGACTCCTATATGTAGAAAGGAGGTTTTGTCATCCGTATCATCCAAGAATTTTTAGTTTATGTAATGTAAAGGAGGTTTTCCCCGCAAAGAGGATGATTGCTAAGGTGTTTATTTATCTTTTCTTCTATTTTGTGAGTTGGCTTCATAAGATTTTGTATCATAGCTTTGGATTCTAGGGTTTCACTGCTTCAAACAGGTCATCATGGAATTTTCGCTATAATGTTTTTTCTATGAAGGTTCAGAAGCTACCAAAAAAAACCAATTTGAGTTGAGATCCTGAGGAACGTTGTGTAAACATTTTAGACCTTGTTCCTTTATATTCTAGGAGATATCATCTTAGGGAGTTAGGTTTTTTGCATGCTCCAGAATTTCATCTCAAACATGTGGCCGAGGGAAAACCTTCATAAATTTCGTTTCAGACATTGGATTGGAATTCCGTAAGAAGTGGTCAAAAGTGCACGGATTTTAGTGTCTGTTTTATCGATTTCAGAGTTGAAGGACCAAACAGTAACACATGGAATTCTGTATAGGCTCGCTCTATGGAACTAGTCCATAATTAGGTCATCGTGGGAGATTAGACATAAATTTTTCTTGAAGAATACAAATCTAGTATGACCTATGGCATTGGAAAGAAGACTCAATGAGATACTACAGGAACGAAGCTCAGATATTGTGGGATCCAAAATCGCATATCTATGTCAGTATACATATCCATCTTCTCCAAAGAAATAAAAAAATGTGTATATTTTTTTTTTAAATTGCATAACTTGTGTTTGAAATATCAGTTTGAAGTTTTTCCAAGGGCATATTGAAGCATAGATAACAATGTTGGGTTATATAATGCCTCCCAAAAATAATTCCATTCCCATTAAGCCCTCAGAAGTCTCTACTATGACGCATGAAGATGAAGATGTGCAACATGATATATCAAAATTACGAGATCAAGTGCAACAAATTTCGCTCTCGCAAAATGTAATCAAAAGTGAAATGGACGCTAATATGGATGGTTTGAGGAAAGGTGTGGAAGCTAAGATGGATGGTTTGAAGAATGGAATGGTAGCTAAGATAGATGGTTTGAAGAATGGCATGGAAGCTAAGATGGATGGTATAGAAGTGAACATGGAATATTTGAAGAAAGACATGGAAGGTTTGAAGGAAGGTTAGGTTAAGATAGATGGTATAGAAGGAAACATGGAAAATTTGAAGAAATACATGGAAAGTTTGAAGGAAGTTTTGGAAAAGTTACTACAAGGAAATCTTAAGTTTTGGCAAAGGTAGTAGAAAAAACTCACGATGAGAATAAAATAAATGTTAATCGTGATTTCATAGACTCTAATGTTGGATTGAAGACCCACCGTATTCCAAATATCGATATGAGGAAGTTTGATGGCAAGGATCCTGTAACATGGATACTACATATGGAGCAATACTTTGATATCCATAATGTGCAAAACACGCAAAAGGTATGCATTGTGTTGGTGCGCCGTGATTTTCAAGGTTGGAAAAAACAAATCTGCAGGGAACCACATCAGACCGCTTTGGAGTCCAAGGACCTAGCTTACCTAGACTCAGAGAGGGCTCTCTCTATGTTTATGATTAATTGATTTATTTTTTTTCTTGTGTTTTTTTATTTTAGGCTAGTTATGAAGTTCTAGGAATGTTTGTTTTGTTTGATTGATTGTTTCAGTTGAATAGATAGGCTATGAGAAGCATTAATCCATTGGGCTATGGATTCATAAAAGGATTTAATTGTACATCAACTCTGCAAGGGTTTTCATAGGGAAATCTAACTATATCAAGTGGATCTTTAAGTTTAGATGGAATATGAAATGACACCAAGTTGTGAATTCAGTAAAACTAAAGGGAAATTAAGAATCCTTTAACTATACTCCAAACAAGAAAATCTTTTATGATAATTGTTTAAGAGAAACTAAAGAGGAGGACACCCTTGAATACTTTAGCCAAAACTTTACTAAGAAAACCTTTAAGACAAACAATCCAGTAATCCTAGGGAGCAGGACACCCTTGATTTCTCTAGCTATCAGTTTCAGATAAAGAAAACATTAAAGATAACAGTCAACGAAACTAAAGAGCAGGACACCCTTGAATTCTTTAATCAAACTTCAAAGAAGGCCTTTAAAATAATAGTTTAAGAAAAACTAAAGAGCAGGGAAAACCATAAATTCTTTATCTAAAATCTAATAAGTAAACTTCAAGGCAACAAGCTAGGTGGAACTAGAGAGCATGACACCCCTGAATTCTCTAATCAGACCTTGTAGAAGAAAACATAAAGAAAATAGAAACAGACAGAGTTAAGGTGCCCAAACAGCGTATCTCAACCTAAAATTTCTGCTCTTTTATTAGAGAAATGATGGACAATATGGAAAACAGAAGAGAAACATTGACAAATAAGGATAACGTCACCATTAACATAGCTCAAGAGTCCTGTGAACGTGCTTGTATTATTGATGTCCAAAACAGCTACAATACTCCAGTACAATAGTCTTTGCAACTCAGAGTCTGATCAAAATCTAGTATGGCAGCTTAGCCAACTAACCAATCAACCAACCAACAAAAATAATGAACAATACATGAAGTATTTATCTACAGATGAGGAGGTGATCCTAATCTAAGGTTTCAGGCTATAGTTATTACAGAGTAAATTTAATACTGACCTTTGAGACCGTGCAAGGCCCCAAGGCAAAATATCATTGACTAAATTGCTTTAATAATAACTTTTAACTTAACTGCTGAGCTAAATATAGGATATTTTTGACTTTTTGGCTTTTCATTAAGTTTTGCAATAACTGTTGAGCTGCTTAAAAATATATTTGACTGCTTTATTAACTGTGGTAGGTGTTTTAAACCAAATTTTTTTTGTAGGTGGCCAATATGATTGTGAAGAAGTAAATGGTGATTTGCTTTGTCATTCAGATCTGCCTTCCTTTGTTTATTTGCTTTTGGTTTGTCCTTTAACCTTGATTTGTCTCTTCCTTAATTCTGCTTTCTCTGTTTAATTCCTTTAATCTGCTTTTATCTTTGATCTCTCTTTTAACCTTCTTTCATCTATGCTTTGTCTTTAACTCTGTCTTCTAATCCTACTTTTGCCTTTAACCCTCAATTAATCTTTTGACCCCTTTAAACTTCACTATCATAGTGAAACTTTTAACTGCGTTCTTTACATTTGTCTTCATCTCTGTCTGCGCTGCTACTCTAAAACTCTTTTATTTTTTACCCTGTCTTTCAATGAAACCTTGTTGCCTCTGTAATGATTGAAAGACCATCATATGGTCATGATCCATTGTTGTCTCTAAATAATCTTGCATTCCTTAATCCTTTTGATAAACAAAGCTACTGGATCGTCACCCAAAGATCTTATTTTGAACGTTTTTAGGACTTAGAAAAGAAAATTATGCACTTTCTACATTGATCACATGCACAATAAAAACAAGTTTGTTAATTTAAAACCTGCGCTGTGGACAGAGTCTGGAAATGGAGGCTTTCGGGTTTCCTGTGTTTAGTTATGGCCTTACGGGTCTTTTGGAGTGTTTCAGGGGTTTAACAAAGAGGATTGGGGGCTTTCCATGGAAATTCAAGGCTTATCGCGATGGCAAAGGGCTTCGTAACATTCAAATGGGTAAATGGTTTCGTTTTTGGCACGGGGACGGTTTGGCAGTTTTCACATGGGGCATAGGTGGTTAACAGTATTGGGCAAAGGGCATGTGATAGCGTGGCAGGATGTGACGGCGGTAAAACCGCCCATATCGCAAGGCTCGAAGGTTATTAACCTTCGCGCATTTATTATTGTGATATGACGTGCAGGCTGTCGGATCAGGAGGAATAGATCCAACAGTGGTCGGGGTTTTGATCGTGGGTAGGTCTACGAAGGTGGGTCCCGGGTTTTTAAATACAATGGCAGGTTTGAATATGACGCGAGGTCGGGGTATATAATAAAGCAGAGGGTTTATTATATATGTGGGGTTTGTATAATGTGGGTCCTGGGGTTTATTTAAGCGGAGGCGCTTAAATATAAGGTGGTCGTGATTGTATGGGAACGGGGGTTTTAGGCTTAGAACAGGGGGGTTAATGTTTATGGGAGTTGGGTTTTGGGTAAAAATGAGGGTTTTTAGGTTTAAACTTGCGTTTTTCAGAGCATGCAAGTGTCGGGGAAGGAAAAATGAGATATAGTAGATAAGTTAAATGGAAAATAATGAAGGCAATGAGATTTCTGAAAATAAATGATAGTGAGGGAAATTTATTTTCAGGAGATTGTAGCAAATCCATAATCATTTATTCATACTGTAGAATACAGGAGACTAACACATTGCAACTTTATATTTATAACAAAATACATTTGTATGGTATTGATGCCTTTTCTCTCGTAAAACAATTGTCACTAGGTCAATTTTTACGGCGAAATGGATAACAAATTATGAGGATACAAAGAGCAACACATTCTTTAGCCAATTGATAAATCTCAAACAAAAGGGTTCAATGGTGGAACACATTGAGGACTTCCAAAAACTGAATATAAGGTTAAAAGATATTCTAGAGGAGCACATGATTGATGTCTTCATAGGGACTTTAAAGGATAACATCCAACATGAGGATCGCCTTTGGGAACCTGATTCATTGGAGAAGGCATTCAGGTTTCCAAGAAAAATTGAATGAAAAATTATGGCGACAAGGAAACCTACCACTTAGAACTACAGAGATGGAAGTGTTTCTACTCCTAGAATTCCAAAACCTACAAGGTTGACACCACAACAATTGTAAGAAAAAATAGGAAAAGGGCTTTGCTATGGTTGTGATAGAAAATACACTAAAGGTCATAAGTGTTATGAGAAGAAATTATTTATGTAGATTGTGGATAGGAAGAAGAAAAGGAACAAGAAACTTCAAAAGAAGAGGATATACACCAAGAACCAACCTTAGAGGAAGAAGAGATGAATCCGACTATATCTTATAATGTATTGGTAGGAATTACCAGTGCTCAACTCTCAAGGTATAAAGACATAACAAAAATAAAAATGTAATAGTGCTAATTGATTCGGGTAGTACCCATAATTGTATTCATTGTAAGGTAGCCAAAGAATTGAATTGCTTCCTAAGACGGTTGCAAATGGATGAACTATAAATTGCTCTAGAAAGTTCCATAATATCAAGATAACCATGGGAGAATATGTATTGAATAATCTAATTCTGTCCATTCCAATGGGTTGTACTGACGTTGTACTAGGAGTACAATGGTTACAATATCTGGGGATGGTAGCTTTTAATTTTCAAGAACTTTTCTTGAATTTTTTTTCGGAAGGAAAGAAAGTTTAATTACAGGGTATTGCAGGGAAGTCAGGAAAGATAATAATCTCTAATTTCATGACAATGCTTTTGAAGAAAGAACAATGAGGCATAATTTCATTAGAAGTTACAACATCAAAATCATATATTTCTTCAGATCTCCAAAAAGTCTTGGACAATCATTCCAAGGTGTTTGAAAATCCCAAGCGACTCCCACCTATTCGTGATCATGATCATGCTATTCATTTGATTCTAGGAAGTGTTCCTCCAAACATCAGGTCTTACGAATATCCTTATGTCCAGAAGATAGAAATTGAACGTATGATTGCATAAATGATAGAGGCTAGTATAATTCAACCTAGTCAAAATTCTTTCTTTGCTCCAGTAGTATTGGTGCACAAGATGGATGGATCATGGTGCATGTTTCCGGTTTATAGGGAGCTCAATAAGCTCACTATTAAAGATAATTTTCCCATTCTTGTGATTGATGAATTATTGGATGAATTACATGGAGCAATTTATTTCACCAAGCTGGATCTCCATTCAGGATATCATCAAACCAGAATGAATACTGAAGACATTCCAAAAACAACATTTAGAACTCATGAGGGTCATTATGAATTTTTGGTCATACCTTTTGGCTTTACAAATGCACCTTCTACATTGCAAGGGTTGATGAATTCCATTTTCAAACCCACCCTTAGAAAATTTGTGTTAGTGTTTTTTGATGATATACTAATCTACAACAGGTCTTGGAAGGATAATGTTCAACATGTTTATAGGGTGCTCAAACTATTGGAGAAACAATTATATGCAAAATCATTCAAATGTTTATTTTGAGTACAAGAGGTGGAATATATGGGTCATATTGTATCTCAGGACGGTGTTAAGGTAGACCCTAACAAAATTAAACCATTAAGGAATGGAAATTCTCCACAACCATAAATCAGTTGCGAGGATTTCTATGGTTAACAGGGTATTATCGTAAGTTTTTTAAGAATTATGGGATAATAGCAACACCTCTAAAAACATTATTGAATAAATATGCATTTTCATGGACTCCTGAAGCAACTAAGGCCTTTGAACATCTTAAAGAGGCAACATTCCAAGCACCGGTCTTAGCTACACTAGACTTCACAAAATCCTTTATTGTGGAATGTGAATGCTCAGGAAATGGAATTGGTGTTGTTTTAATGCGAGAAGGAAGACCCATTGCTTTTGAAATTCGTCCAATCAAAGGAATATATTTACATAAAGCTATTTATGAGAAAGAAATTTTGGAAATACTACATGCATTAAAGAAATGGTGACCTTACCTAATGGGAAGACACTTCAAGGTAAAAAATGATCATTATAGTATTAAATACTTTTTGGAACAAATAATATCTTCAGAAGAGCAGAAAAAATGGGTCACAAAGATGTTGAGTTATGACTTTGAAATAATCTACAAAAAAGGGAAGCTAAATGTTGTTGCACTGTGTTGGACCATAAAAAGGTATCTTTTAAACACCTAATTAGCCTACATTAATCATCAATCCGGGAGCGTCTTTTTATCTTAAGAGTGTACTCTGTCTGAGGCTGCGATTATCTAAGAGCAATGCTTATGAGGATGTAGCACAGAAAAAATTAATAAATGCTTGGAAAGGAAACCTAATTACAATGACAGGAATGTAAAAAGCTAAACTACAGCAATCTTGCTGAACATCGATCAGGGATGCAGTAGCAATAACTCGTTCCCCTAGAAATCGATGCAAGATGACCAAATCTGGGGACTCTGGAGAGTATATCTCTATCCACTACAGTTCGGTGATCTTAAAGCAAATGGAACAACTGAAAGGGAATGAAATCCAGAAAAGGAACAGCAGCATGAAATGAACAGCAATTGCAATTCTTAAAAGAAACAACACCTACGATCCTAATGCAAATTGAACAATTAAATCTTAAACTCGAACCTGTCGACAGTTAATTGCAATCCAACCACAAACCATAGATGAATGGAATAGCACTTACTGTAATTACAGAACAGCAAAATCACAAGGCAGTAACGAGATAACTGATCATTAAATGTAATTGTGGTAAGGAATGAAATAGCGATGATTCTGCACTTGCTTCAACAATTGATGAAAGAACTCTGTAAATGAAATCAACACAGAACACACTTCATGCATAAACAAATAAAGATTAATAATACAACAACAAAGTAATCCACCAGAGTTGAGCCCTTAGCACCAGTAAAATACCGCTGGGCTTAACTCAGAATTCTAAAGAATAGCCGAAACCTGTGTCTTTATATTAATCCAAAAGGCATTGCAAACAACGTTCTCTCATGACAGAGAGTCGATAAACATTCGATCGCAAAGGAAATATAAAAGTCTGTTTTAGTGAAAATGTCTTTTACATAATAGCCATTCCGTCCTTGGTCACTGCAGATCGTTGCCTTTATAGCTGATCCTTGGATGGACAAATCAAGAGATATGATAAATTTGCACAGCGATCCCTCAGGATCTTCCAATCCTGAGGGATTCGCTACTTCCTTGTTTTGTTATCGTTCTGTTAACTCTGTTCAAGGCTGAGCTGTCCCCTGCCCCTTTTCGGGCAATTCGTTCAGATCTTCTTGGCTTTAGCTGGATATGGTTCATCACGAATGGAGTAGAAGTCAGACTGTTTTCAGCCACGCCTTTGATACAGCTGCTCACCACTTCGAATTCCTGTTTTGACCATAAAAAACAACCTTTTAGTCATCTTTTAGGCTAAACGTAAGTCTTTCCAATTCAATTGCAATTCTTATGGTAAATTACCTTTCCAAGGCAGTCAACAGTATATCTATGGTAAAAGAATGAACAAATACATAAGGATTTCATACCTTTTTCACAGCTCAACACACTGCACTCTCAAGAAATGATGGCGATGTGGAAGCATTGCTTTCTGCCATTTATATTATCCAACCAGATTGGATAACCGAAGCATGGGAGGAATGGATGATTGATGAAAAAGTGTGGAAACTTATTCAAAATTTGCAGCAAGATCGCAGTACATATGATACAATTACTTGGAAAAATGATTCCTTATGGTAAAAATATCGCTTATATCTTTGTAAGAATTCCCAACTAAAACAAAATCTTCTTTTGGAATTGCACACCTCATGATTTTTAAAAACTTACCACGGGGTGAAGAAAGAATTTTTTTGGGATGGCCTTAAATCTGATATTCGAAAGTATGTGGCAGAATGTTTGGTTTGCCAACAAAATAAAGTTGAGACAATTAATACCTCGGTTCTGCTACAACCTTTATTCATTCCAAGTCAATGTTGGGAGGAGGTTTCAATGGATTTTATCACAGGTTTACCTAAGTCTGAAGGAAATAGTTTCATCATTGTGATAGTTGATAGACTTACCAAGTATGAACACTTTTTTGCATTATCTCATCCATTTAAAGGGAGTACAATTGCTATTGCATTTATGGAAAAAATTCAAAAGCTACATGGAAACCCAAAGATTATTCTAAGTGATAAAGATTCCATATTCACTGGAAATATTTGGAAGGAATTGTTTTCTTGTTTAGGTACTCAACTAGTTCATAGCTTATCTTATCATCCTTAATTTGATGGAAAAACTAAGCAAACAAATTTTTGGAGGTATATCTTCGTTGCTTCGTATATGATAAACAAACACAATGGGTCAAGTGGTTACCTTTGGCTGAGTGGTGGTATAACACTTCCTTCCACACTGCAACAAAGATGACCCCATTTATGGAAATTTATGGATATCATCCACCGTTCCTCACATCATCTTTAAGAGAAAATTCTAAGGTTAAAGCAGTGGAATATCACATCGAGCATCAACAACAAGTTTTCCAACTCTTAAAGGATAACCTAAATTCGGTACAGAATCAAATGAAACATCAGGCATATCAACATTGCAGCGAGAAAAGTTTTGATGTAGGTGACTGGGTATTTTTACGCTACAACCATACAAACAAATGTCTCTCAAGCAAGCTAAGAAGGATAATAAGTTATCTCAAAAGTACGGTGGTCCTTACAATGTGTTTTGGTACTATATAATGCAAATTGGACCTTCTTGCATCTTCCCAAGTGCACCCAGTTTTCCATGTTTCATGCTTAAATAAGGAAGGTTATAGGTGACAAAGTTCCAGTCCAAACAATATTGCCATAAATTTATGAGGAAGGTAAAGTCATATTGGAACCTGAAGCAGTCACATAAACAAGAACTAAATAGCTATAAAATTGATCAATTACATATAATCTCATCAAGTGGAAAAGCTTACCCACTGAAGATTCCACATGGGAGGATGATAATTTTATACAGAAGCATATAGAACTACACAAGCATTGACTACAACACTTTTTTGAAGGAGAGGGTAAGTTAGGTCACTATATTACTAGTGTAGTCCCTTATTTTTGTTAGTGTAACCCTTATTATTATTGTTGTACCATTGTAGTCCTCATATTGTTATTATTGTGCCACATAAAAGCCTACTACTGTTATTGTTGTGCCCTTACATTATTATTGTTAGGTCGGCTAGGATTATATTATGACCCGATCAGCTCCTATATATAGAAATAAGGTTTTTTCATCTATATCATCCAAGAATTGTTCATTTATGTAATTTAAAGGAGGTTTCCCTCTCAAAGAGGCTGATTTCTAAGGCGTTGATCTATCTTTTCTTCTATTTTGTGAGCTGGTTTCATAACAGTTTCTTTCAAAGGGAATCAATTATACTACAAAGAAGTTTCACTTGGTTAAATGGGCTACTATCCGTGCCCCCATTGCACATTGAGGCCTAGGAATTAGTGATCATGCTTTGTTCAATCAAGCAATGAGAACCAATTTGGCCTAGCAATTAAAATCCAATATCGATTACTGGTGGGATCATGTTCTCATTGTCAATAACAAAATAGGTGAAGCTAATAGTTCATGGTCATTGGCCTCCATGTTATCCTCTCCAATGTGGAAGTTGATGAGATCCTATTAATTTTTGATTGGGAAACACATCAATTATACCCCTTCAAATGGAACTCACATTAACATTTGGACGAATGAAATCCTAAACTAGCCCTCCCCCCTACACTTAGGCGTTGATTTGAGGTCGCTTCAACATCATTTGTCAATTCTTGTAATCAACACGGTAGGCCAAATATCAAAATGGGATAACTTAAGATTTTGATCTTGTTGGATGTTGGAGAATATCCCTCCTAATATGCACAAGCTCATTGTTAAATTGAAAGAAAGCTTGGCTAGATGCGCTCCATGGCTCTAAGAGGTTGAAGATCAGTTGGGATGGAAATCTCACAAGTACTCTGTGAAGGCAGGGTATGAGGAATTTCTATTCTTACATTAAATCCCCAACCAAGTATGGAAAAGGATATGGTTCAGTAATTCCATCCCTGAGATTAATTCCTTTTGTTGGTTGCTCCCTCACAAAAAAATCCTCACCTATGAGAATCTCAAAAAAATAGGAGTTTATGATCCTTTGAGATGTCGCTTATGTAAACATGATGAAAATCCTCCCCTCACCTTTTCCTCTGGTGCCCTTTTTCCTCCCAGTTTTGGGTCATTCCCTTAGGCCCCTTGTTCCCTTACATCCAATTCCCATCATAAGTGAAGATTTTTTTCTCCAAATGGGAAAATAAATGTGAGGGATCCTCCACTGGAAAGCGATCTTTTATATGGCTTTGGATCTCCCTTCAAAAGAACATATTGTTAGAATATATGGCTCTCTTGAAATATTGTTATTTTCAAGAATGTTTCCATTACTCCTCGTGCCTCTACCCTTAAATCCCTATCACTTTCTGTTTAACATAACAAATTTAAATCTCAATAGTGTGACACGTGTCTTCACTATCAGGAGAATTTTTGGGTTGATTCTTTGATTGATTCATTGAGCCTCGTTCCCTTCTCTTCTCACCCTTCTTGTCCCTTGAGCCCATGCTGGAAGCTTTACCTTTCAGACACTAACTTTGAATGATGGGAGGTTTCACAAAATAGTTGTATTCTCTTCTTTGATGGAGTCTCAAAACGAAATTCAGGGGCAGTAGGAGGGGTATGGGGAGGGCAGGGCAGGGGAGGGGATCGGGGTTGGGGGGGTCCTTTGGGATCCGAGTGAGCAACATGAAATTAATTTTTCCCAGTGTCTTCATAAAGAAACTAATAACATGGAGGAGATGTACGAGCTCATGTTAGGCATTCAATTAGCTAAGGAAAGAGGCATCTAGAGGATCACAATTGTTGAGGACTGTTTCATAACAATTCAATTTTTGCAAAATGGATCAAATCCTAACGCCAACGAATTTAAGCTCCTCCTCCAAAGAATCAAGAGGATCTTAGAATACTTCTAGCATGAACATTTCTTTCATATTGTAAGGATCCAAAATAGTGATCTAAATAAACAAGCTATCTAAGTGTATAGTCTGGTGAAGGGACAAACAAAGATCAATGGGCTAAGGGGATAGAGGACCATATCATCGATTTAGCTATGGGGATGAAATGTTCCTTACCTCATCAAATCATAAATAAAAATTTAGTTATGATGAGAAGCCTAGATTTAAATGACAATACTTATGTATGAAATCCACCGCCATTCAAATAAATATGCACAGTTCAATTAGGTTGTACGAGCAAGACATGTTTTATGAGGTGGAAAGAAACCAACATCCAAGCCATGCTCCCTGTCGTCCCTCGCCTTAGTTGGACATGGATGGAAAGATTGGGTTTAAATTATTCTACAATAAAGGTAAATTTGAATAATTTGATTTGGTTGATTTATTTCTCGCTATTTAGGACCAAATGGATCCTGTGTTGGAGGTACAAAGATCAATCCTTTTTTCTTTTTCAATAGAAAAAAATAACTGGTTTAGATTAAGTACCAACACATAAGTCTTAAGGATTCTTTGGAATTAGTTGCATCAGCAAGATAAGTACCAAAACTACTTCATATCCCTTAAAAACTTAAGGTTTCAGTGCATAAAAAAAATCCCTCATGGATAGGAAATTCTGGAAAAATACAACATCTAACTATCAAAAGTCAAAAGTGACCAGGCAACCATTACAAAGCTAGGATTCTTGATTCATCGGAGCAGTAGTTACTATCTCCTTAATGAACCAAAATCATGTTGTATGATCAACAAAAAGAAAACAGAAGGCCATTCGATGGCCCTACCAATAGGATCAGTAATGGCTATCGAAGCTTGCCCACGACCTCTTCAGAAACTCGCAGAGACAAAGGAAATTAGAAAAAAATAACTGAGCCCTTTGATTTGTTACCTAAAGCTTCAAACAACTCATAGTGCATTTCACTGAATCTCCCCGTTAAGCCCTTTTTAGACAACCTGTCGGCCTGTGAATTATTTTCTCTAACGATATGGTCGAAATTAATGGAGGTGAACGTTTTTCTCATGATCTCTATTCGACGTGTTAGTGTAAGTCTTGTCATACTGCCATCAGTGATCCAAATCTGCTATTTTTCATTTGCATAGTAGGAGTCCTATACTGTAACTTTTTATCACTCCATTAGGTCATGGATCCACTGATGGTTGGGGTCACTTCATCAGTTTTCCCTCCTGAAAAATACTTGTTGGTTCTCCTCTCTATGGTTTTTAGTTATGATTCATTTTCACTCTGCAGTTCATTTTATTAGGTCATAGGGTTTGGTCTCATTAGGTTTTAGGGTTCCACCATAGTCAAAGTGATGATGAAAGTGTCAATAAATATCAACAAGGACATGAGGATGCAAAATAAACTCAAAGCATAGTATCTGGAAAAGTCGAAGAAGTTATTCTTTTAAGCTTAATGTAATTTTCACCTTAAAACATGGTTTTGAGGTGAAAACATGATACTTTGTTTTTATTATCATTTTTATGTAATTTTATGTTTCCATATGTAATAAGTTGAACTTCAAAAGATGCTATTTCCATCAAGCCAATGTTAGTATTTCGCAGCCCGTCACCAAGGGTCAAAGGGGCTTTTTCTCTGTTTGGTTTTCAAAAGTATTCTACACATGATTTTTAGCATGTTCATAGTCAAAGTGATGATGAAAGTTTCAATAAATATCAGCAAGGACATGAGGATGCCAAATAAACTCAAAGCATAGTATCTGGAAAAGTCGAAGAAGTTATTCTTTTAAGCTTAATGTAATTTTCACCTCAAAACCATGTTTTGAGGTGAAAACATGATACTTTGTTTTTATTATCAATTTTATGTTTCCATATGTAATAAGTTGAACTTCAAAAGCTGTTATTTCCATCAAGCCAATGTTAGTCTTTCGCAGCCCGTCACCAAGGGTCAAAGGGGATTTTTCTCTGTTTGGTTTTCAAAAGTATTCTACACATGATTTTTAGCATGTTCATTAGAAGCATCTTAGAAAAATCTTTCCAACGGTATATCATACTCCCAAAATCGGCTTCTGGATCGAAAAATATGCCCAAATGAATAAATGGCTCAAAAACCACAGTTCTGCCCTTTTTTCCATTATTTCGCTGACTTTTAAACTTTAAAATCCTTACCTTTTTCTATATTTTTCCCTTTATTGCAAAGTCCCTTTTTTTTCTTTCGAACTGTTTTCTCCTACAATCCTGATGTGATTGTATCACAACATCGCCCATGGCACTATCGCATATCCCGCTAGCACTTAACTTTGTCATTATGTTTCCGCCGATGCTATCATTGCGCATCGCATATCGCGATTCCTACTGCACCGCAACCCGCCATCCCTTTTCCACCGATGCGATAGTCCTGCATCGCATCGCGTGATCACATCGCATCATTCTTTAGCGCTTAGCTCCCCCTCTCCCGACTTCCCCGATGCGATCACATCGCATCATCGCATCGTTCTATTGCCGCGCTAACTCTGCTTCCCGTTTTTCCCCGATGCGATCATCGCAACATCGCTCCATCGCTTCATTCCCATCGCTCCATCGCAACATCCTCCATCGCACCATCACTCCATCGCTCATCGCATATCGTGATTTCCTCCGCCCAAAGTATTCCTGCTCACTCTTCCGCTTGCGATTGCGATTCCCAGGCCCACCACTTCTTTCTGCTCCTTTCAAAGGAAAAAGGGGTTTTCTTTGTTTAATGAGGCACATTCGTTTTATTGGTTTAAAGGAGTTTTATTCAGCAAAAAGGTTAAAGGGGCAAACATTCTGTTAAGGCCGTGAGCAAACCGTGAAAACATAGATCATTACGGCATCAACCATGAAACAACAACAAATGATAAATGATGGGGAAGATTGGTTCCAGATTTGTTTTCTTTCCATTTTCTGGAGTAAATGCAACATATGATACTTCTAGATGGTCGAAACAAATTAAAAATTTTCTCTCTTTCAGAGGTGTATTGTTGGGTTTTTTTATCTTTAGGTTTTGGTTTTGGGGCAGGTGAAATAGCTCCTCTTTTTACAGATTCGCCCCCTGAGGCCAGTCTATTTAATGTAATTTTTCTGTCATTTGTAGGGGTTGGAATCACTTGGGCGCTCTGAGCTTGATTGTACATTATTTGTAATCAGTTTGGCAGGAAATTAATAATATTTGCAGCTATTTTTTATGGGATCCCTGTGGTATGGAATTTTAGCACAGTTTCTTCTCTTGTAATCATTTGTTAAATTTTTTATGTATGCCGTCATTCGTTCCATTGATTTATGTTGAATGTTTTCAAGTTAGATAGGTAGAATCCATTGTTACAGTACTGTGCCTTAGGAAATCATTCAATATTTTATGTTTTCTATTGTTTGAGAAGGATTCATCTCATATGCCCTCCTCAACCCCTCACCAATGTTAAACACTTCACATCATTAAGCCAAAGGTGTTAAAGTCCATGCCTACCTTGTCCCATAGAATACCCTGCATTTCTGATTTAATTTCCCAAACTTAAACTGCCCAGCTCCATTTGATTCAACAAACACCAACAAAATCTATCAAAACTTTTCGAGCTACTATACCTAGCCTAAAATCATTTTTTGCAGTCATCCTTGACTGAGATTCCTTGCGGAGAGAGCCCTCTCCCTGCCTTGTAGGGCTAGCTACAAGGTTAAGCGTGGTTTGTGGTTACCCTGGCTTGGCTTCCTTCAGCCTGAAGTCAATCTAGGTGATAACATAGTGGCGATCATACTGGGGAAAAATCTAAAACGAAACACTGATCGCCCCGGTAATATCTTCCATATAAATTCTTGAACTTTGGATGATGAGTTTTAGAATTTGCTAGGCTAAAATAAAACGTTGCAAAGTAAAAATTTCGAAATTCGACCACACTGGCTTCAAGGAAATACACGAGGGTCAATCCTGATCCAAATCCTCCCCCTATATTTAAAAATCCTAACCTTATTTCACGAATAATCAGAAGACAAGAAATTTTAGTAAGCCCTAGACCTATTTTCAGATCCCATTCTTGACCCAGTGAGTGGTTGTTCGTTGAAGAACTCCCTTTTGATGAGTGTTTTGAGCTTTCTCTGTTCATAACCAAATCTGACACTGCCCTTGATGACACAGTGTTAGACTCAGAGTTTCTTGTAGATCTTGAAAATCAAAAGGAAAACAGATCAATTGACGATTATATCTTAAACTCTTCTCAATCATCTATCACTTCTACCAATATCCCAGAGCTTTCAGAATCATCAGAATCAGCATCCGATACCCTCAATTCATCATTATTCCCATCAATTTCTGAAATCAATTCTCAACTTCAGTTTATACCTACCCTTCCCCTCCAACTTATCACTCCTACTTCTCCATCAACAACTTTCTTAAATCCTAGTATTTCAAACATTGTTTTAAATCCGCCTCGGGTCATGGCTTCCCGGTATGGACCCCTGGTTTTACCTCAGAATCTGAATGATATGCCTGTTGATTACCAAAGTAAAATACCTCTTTTTGATGCCACTCAAAACATTACAGCTCAGCAACATGTTGATAAAATGAATGATTTCTTCTACCTTCATGAGGTAGAGGCAGAAAATGTGACTGTGAGATTGTTTGTCCAAAGTTTTGGAGGTAAAGTTCGAAAATGGTTCAGAGCCTTACCAGCAGCCTGTATCCACACTTTGGTGGAGCTACATAGATAATTATTAGATCGGTGGGAGGTAAAGAAAAGCCCACTCCAAATTTTGTCTAAGTATGAAAATATCAAAGGAATGTGGGTGAAAGTGTACAAGATTATTGTGTGAGGTTTAATGCAGTGTATAATGCTATTCCGACCAACCTAAAACCCCCCATGGGGTTAGCTTTGCTCAAATTTCCAGATGGTTTCGATTATGACATGGCATATCAGTTACGAGAACGAGATCCTACCACACTTGAAGATATGCAGAAAAACACTACAAGCGTAGAAGAAAATCTGCAAAAGAGCATGTGACGAGAGCCGTAAACAAGCAAAGGGAACATAAAACGCAAGACCAAACAACACAACAGCAGCAGATCAGAACTCCTTAGCAGCAAAATTATGTTCAGGGAATAGAAACAGATGATGATGATGATCCGGTTGTTGAAGCTAATAATTTTTTCACTGCTGATGGTACGCCCATTTTTCTGATAGAAGATGACGAATATGCAGTGGTTCTAGACACTCGAAGAGATGAAGATTTCATATTGGAAAATGACATAGTTTTAGAGGAAGAGTCTGATGATTATCAATGAGGATATATGAATGCTTTGACAACACAACGGAAGCAGTATTCTTTGAGGAGCAGAGATGTGCCAATCAATCCCATTCAGAAAAGGAAAGAGCTGCTATCAAAGAATGACTCTTCAAATATTCAGAGGAAAGGGAAAGAACCTACTGATCCGACTTCCAGCAAAGTACCCTTGAAAAATAACATTGCAAATGAGAAGAATAATCAACCAAGTGCAGCGAAGGAGCAAGTGGAGAAGAAAGATCTTCCCGTTAAAGAGGTAGAAAAAGTCTCATCTTTTAATTTAGAAAATGAAATTGCTAAGTTGAAGGTGTCCATTCCCTTAGCTGAGTTGGTGAAGAACAACACTTATAAACATCAGGGATTTAGAATTTTGCAAATAGACTCTATGTCAGATATGGTAAATGTTGAAGATGATCATCCTGAACTCATTCTTGGTCCTGCCATAGAAGTTCAGTCTGAAGATAGCGAAGTCCCTCCATTTTACCTAAGTCTTAGATTGCATGAGTACATTTTACACAATGCTATGTTGGATTCCGGAGCTTCTCACAATTTGATGCCTAAATCCATTATAGAGAAGTTGGGTCTTGATATTACCTGCAAATACCATGATCTGTATTCCTTTGACTTCGGTAGGGTCCGTTGTATTGGTCTTATCAAAGACTTGGTAGTATCTTTAGAACAAATCCCAGCCAAGAATGTGTTGACGGATGTGGTTGTTGCTGATGTTCCACCGCAGTTTGGTATGCTTTTGTCCAAATTGTGGGGTGCAAAACTCAAGGGTATTATACAAATTGATTTATCTTATGCTACCTTCCCTGTGTTCGGTCAATTGAGAAAGCTATACAGGGAGAAGAAAATGAAATATATGATCACTAGCAAAGAGAATCCAGTTAATCATCCAATTAATGTTGTAAATACAAATTTAGAATCATTTGTACTATATTCAGATAGTGTTTTTAATGATGAAGATGTTCAGTTGGTAGAAGTAGATGAGGTACCCGAAATTTCAGAGAATTTTAGGGAAGTCCTTAAACAGAAAAAAAAAAAAGTAGCAAGCCTTTTTGAGCTTTCTACTTGCCAGCAGCAAAAGGTCATTGAACAACAGAAAAATGAAGAGATTAGTCAAGGTAAGGTAGAGAAAGAAACAAAATTTCAGCATCTAGAAGAAGAGGAAGGCCTTTGGAGCATGGATTTTCACGGAGCTGTTGGTAAGGACGGTGCTGGTATAGGAATATGGATTCAGAGTTGTTTTCCAGCCTGACAGAGTTCCTAGTAATGTTAGAGTATGCGCTCACAAGTTGGCTTTTGACTGCTATAACAATGAAAAAGAGTATGAAGCTTTGATTGCAGGTCTGAAAATTTTGAAGAAGTTAAATGCAAAAAGGATTTCTATCTATGGAGATTCAGAGTTGGTAATCAAATAGGTAAAGGGAGAGTATCAAGCAAAGCATCCGCAATTGAGAGCCTACAGAAATGCGGTCCTAGACATCTTGAGGATGTTTTCTAAATATACTTTGATAGCAGTACCTTGAATTCAGAATCTTATTGTAGATTCACTTTCCACCCTTGCAAGAAATTTGAAGATTCCAATGAACTCCAACAACAAATTTGAAATTCATGTCAAACATCGGCCTGCTGGTCTGGATAATTTAAGGTATTGGCAAGTGTTTCGGGATGACAATGAAATCAATGCTTTTTTACAGAATGAAGGAAAATTCAAGAATGCTTCCATAGATGGTGATTATGATACCGATGAATAAGAGATTGAAGAAAATCAGATGGACGTTTTACAACTGAAAGATAATGTTATTCCTAGAGGTCTCACACCTTTAAAGGAGCTTTTTGATCAAGATGTTGTTGCAAGAAAGCCGAGCTTGGTGCCTACTGATAAAGGAGTTGAGGATGTCAATATTGGAACAAATGACAAGCCTAAGTTTGTGAAGTTATCAAAAGCATTGTCTCCTGAGGTAAAAGCCCAGTATGTTAAATTACTTTCTGAATTTTTTGATGTGTTTGCGTGGGATTATTCAGATTTGAAGGTATATGACAAAAATATAATTCAGCATACTATTTCTATCGAGCCGGATCATAAGTCATTTAGACAGAAGCTGAGAAGGATCAATCTAAAGCTGCTTCCATCCATTGAAAAAGAGGTAAACATATTGTTTAAAGCTGGTATCATTGTTCCAATTAGATTTTCTGATTAGATTTCAAATTTAGTCCTGGTACGCAAAAAGACAGGAGAAACAAGGTTGTGCATAGATTTTCAGAATCTGAATAAAATATCCTTAAAGGATAACTATCCACTTCTGAAGATGGATCATATTCTGCAAAGAGTATTTGGAGCATCGCGGATATCACTACTCGATGGTTACTCGAGCTATAATCAAATCTTGGTGCATGAAAACGACCAAGACAAAACTACTTTTACGACACCTTGGGGAACTTTTTAGTACGCCAAAATGCCATTTGGATTGAAGAATGTTGGAGTCACTTTTCAGTGAGCAATGGACATCGCTTTTTCTAATGAGAAGGATGTTTTTTCTGGTTGTTTATTTAGATGATTTGACAGTATTTTCTAGTTCTGATGATGAACACCTACACCACTTGAGGATTGTATTTCAGAGATGCAGAAAGTTTGGGATTTCTCTAAATCCGAAGAAAAGTTTGTTTGCTATGGATGAGGGCAAGTTTCTTGGTCATATCATTTCTAAAGACGGTATCTGCATTGATCCTTCAAGAGTGGAGGCAATTCAACACATAGATTTACCACGTAACAAAAAGGAGATTTATGTATTCAATGGTAAGATGAACTTCTTATGCAGATTTATACCCAATTTGGCGGAACATTTACGAGAAATGACTAATATGTTGAAAAAGGACAGCACTGTCAAATGGAGCGAGGATGATATGAAGTCATTTAATTTGGTAAAGTTTGCTTTGTCCAACGCCCTAGTCTTGATTAGTCCCGATTGCACTCAAGATTTCATTATATTTTCATTTGCATCGGAGCATACCATGGCTGAAGTATTGATGCAAAAGAGAGATCAAATTGAACAACCCATTGCCTTTTTCAGTAGGACTATTCGAGATGCTGCCTTGCAGTATAATATCATTGAAAAACAAGCATCGGCTCTTATAAAAGCATTAAAGGATTTCAGAGTGTACATTCTGCATTCACATACCATAGCATATGTTCCTAATGCAGCCGTAAAAATGTTTTGGTGCAGACATATCTGGAGGGAAGAAGAGGTAAGTGGATAACAGCAATGTTGGAATATGATTTGAAGATTAAACCCACAAAGTTAATCAAGGGACAAGGCTTGGTGAAACTAATGGCACAATCATACCTGCGTGCCCTGGACATAAATCTCATAGCAGCAATGTCGAAGGATGAGGATGATGGTTCGCTTATTCCAGTTTCAGAAAATTTTCTCCAATCACCATGGTATTCAGACATGGTTTATGTTCTTCAGCATCTTTCGCCACCACCAGGGATGTCTAGAAGCAAAGGTAGATCACTAAAACTCAAGTCTACTAAATTCTGTATTTTAAACAATGCTCTTTATTGGAAAGATCCGGGAGGTATTCTACTTAATTGTTTGGTTGAAGATGAGGCTCAGCAGGTGATGCATGATTTTCATAAAGGGGACTGTGGTGGTCATTTGTTTTGGAAAACAACAGCTAACAAAGTATTGAGAGCGGTATATTATTGGCCGACTCTATTTTCAGATTTGTATAAAACAGTGATGATTTTCCATGACTGTCAGGGCTTTCAAGGAAAAAGGAAACTGCTTCCTCTTCCTTTGAAACCAGTTCAAGTAAATGCATCTTTCCAGCAGTGGGGACTTGATTTCATAGGGGAAATCCATCCCACATCATCAACACAGCATCGATGGATCTTGACAGCGACCGATTATTTCACCAAATGGATTGAGGCCATTCCAACAAGCCAAGCCACAGATACGGTAATTATTCAATTTTTAGAATCAAATATCTTGTCTCGTTTTGGTTTCCCTCACAAGATCATAACAGATAATGCAGTGGTGTTTAAATCCAAGAATATGGTGGAGTTCTACCATAAGTACAATATTATATTGGGCCATTCGACAGAATACTACCCGCAGGGCAACGGATTAGCAGAGTCATCAAATAAGACTTTGGTGAATATAATCAATAAAATGTTGGAAGTGAATAAGAGGAATTGGCATCGAAAACTTGTTAATGCATTATGGGATGACAGAGTTAGAAGCAAGAAATCCATAGGTATGTCACCATTCGAATTGGTTTATGGCACTGATTCAGTATTTCCTACATTACTTACAGTTCCGGTCATGAGATTACTACAACAAGCTGGGAAACAATGTTACCGATGAAATAGGTAACCTCAATTGGGAAACAGTTTTTGGCGGATGGTTAGAATTCGGGAGAAATTTTTAATTTCTCGGCCGAGAAAAAAGTCAACTAAATTTCTCGGCCGAGAGTTTTCAAAGTTCTCGTCCGAGAAATTTTAAATATTTCGGACGAGAGTTTGGTCGGGTTTAACCTGAGTTAAAATTCTCTCGGACGAGAGTTTTTCATTTTCTCGTCTGAGAGTTGTGGTCACAAAACTCTCGGGCAAACTCTCGGACGGGAGTTGGAGAAACTCTCGGACGAGAGTTGGAAAAACTCTCGTCCGAGAGTTTTTCCAATTCTCTGATCTGCATGCAGATATTTCCGCCCCCCAAACGAATGAAAGGTCGACCTCGACCGTCGATTAAGGTGGCATGTGTGGAACAGCAATAGGACTGCAGTGAAAAAACAGGCGCAATCATGATAAACTCAATCAAATTAAGTAATTACTGAAATCGATGCGTAAGATAAATCGGTAATAATGAGGGAATCGCGTTGTAATAATTCAAGTATGAGGTGAAGGGACAGCAAAAGATTAATGTAATTGCGCTACTTACCACATTAAAGTAATATGACCGATTTATAATATTTTTCATGTGTGATGGTTCGGGGATAGAACTTAAGGAATTTTATGCATTTCGTTTGATATTCAATAAAAATTATAGGAAAGAGGGTTAAATAACTATTGATTTGTATAAGTATGACTTCAATACCATTAACGGAGCTCTGCTGCCCACAGGTGTCCATAACCTTGACAGAGTTGTTTTGTAACCCATGGAACCATTGTCCTTCATACATACTTGAGGAAGTGCTTTATTTTTTCTTTGTATTTTTGTATTGAAAACTTAAAACAATCGTTCAAAACAATCGTGCTTTAAATACAAACTTAAAACAATCGTTCAAAAAGTGTTGTTCCTTTAAAAGGAACAGCAAAGATAATCTGCGAAACTGTTGTTCCTTTCAAAAGGAACAGCAAGGAAATGCTCTGCGGACATGCTGTTCCGTTTGAAAGGAACAGCAAAAACACTGCACGAAACTGTTGTTCCATTCGAAAGGAACGGCAAAAAAATCCTACGAAGGTGCTGTTCCTTTTAAAAGGAACAGCAAAAACACTCTGCGAAACTGCTGTTCCTTTCAAAAGGAACAACAGAAGTGCTGTTCCGTTAGAAAGGAACAACAACGCGAAAAAAACACAGAATTTTTATTATTTTTCGTTTTTAAAGAAACTAAATTCAAACGAAATAAAGAAGTATTAACAAGGAAACGAATTTCAAAAACAGAAACCAAAAACAGAAAAAAAAAGAATGCATTATGTACAAAAATTTAAAAAACCAATTTATCAAACTGGCGCGGGAGAGGGATTCTCCCCTTCAACAAGAATTTCAATGGTGGAGTCTTCCCTTCACTGCTGGCAAAAGGATTCACGGGTAAGCAGCTTACGATATAATCGAACTTGATGGCCATTAACCTTAAAGGAATGCCCATATCCGTCAATGGTGACTAGTGTGAGAGTGTCGTTATCATGCACTTTCTAAATTTCGTAGGGTCCAAGCCACCTAGTCTGGAGTTTTCCAGGGAAATCCTGAAACCGAGAATCGTATAGAAGTGCCCAATCTCCTTCGTGGAAGATCCTTTGTTTAATGTGGGCGTCATGCCATTTTGCTCTCTGTTGCTGGATTAATGCGGTGCGCTGAAGAGGAGAGAGTCTGATTTCATCCAATTCATTCAGTTGCTGCAGAATTTTTGCCTGGGCTTCATCTAAATTCAGACCTATCGTTTGAGCTGTTCGTAATGTCTGAATTTCAAATTCGATAGGAAAGATGGGTTCTTTTCCAAATACCAACTGGTATGGCGAATGTCCTGTGGTAGGTCTCCATGTCATTCGGTACGCCCACAATGCCTCTAGTAGTCTGTAGGCCCAATCTCGCCTATGTGAAGCAACCGTTTTTGTCAGTATAGATTTGATTACCTTATTCGTGCTTTCGACTTGGTCGTTGGCCTGTGGGTGGTAGGGAGTTGTAATTTTACGCTGAATATGGTAATTCTGTAATGTTTCAGCCAATTTGTTACCTATAAACTGTGGTCCCCCATCTATGATTATGTCTCGTGGGAGGCCATACCACACGAAAATTTGGAAAAGAAAATGTATCACGGAATCCTCTGTAGCTTTTGAAAGAGGCTCTGCTTCAACCCATTTAGTAACGTATTCAGTGGCAACTAGGATATATGTTTTCTGGTTCGATGGAGGGCTAATAGGACCAACGAAGTCAAGGGCCCAACGTTCGAAGGGTTCAATCACTAGTTGAGGGTTCAAGGGCATTTCATCAGACTGCCCAGGTCGACCAGCCCTTTGACAGCTATCACAGGCCTACACAAATTTTTTTGCGTCTCTAAAGATATTAGACCAATAATAGCCAGTCCGTAGGACTTTATGTGCTGTTCTACGATCTGCAAAGTGTCCGCCACACTGTCCGTCATGGTACGCTTTCAAAATATCATATACCTCATCGTCCCTAACACATATTCTTATTTGCATATCTACACCTGTATGAAATAAGTAACCTCCTATCCATGAAAAACGGGTGCTACGATGTATTATTTGCTTTCGTTCATTAAGGGATAGATGTTTGGGTAATTTACCTATTACCAAATAGTTCGCTATATCAGCATACCATGGTGTTCTGGTGGTAACAGCGAAGAGATGCTCATCCGGGAAGTGATCTTCAACTGGTTCTACATCTGTTGGCTTTGGCATCCTGGACAAAAAGTCAGCTACAGGGTTCTCTTTGCCCGGTCGATCCTTGATCGTGATATCAAATTCCTGCAGTAAAATCAACCATCTAGTTACTCTCCCATTCGTAACAGGTTTATTTGCTAAAAACTTAATGGCAGAGTGATCTGTGTAAAGCACTACAGGATACCCAGTTATGTAATGCCTAAATTTATTTATAGCGTGAACTACAGCCAAAAATTCTTTCTCAGTCACAGTATAGTTTAATTCGGTAGGGGTCAGATTTTTGCTAATGTAGTAAATTGCATATGGCTTTTTGTCTTCCTCCTGCCCAAGTACTACTCCAATTGCTGTGTCTGAGGCGTAAGATGAAATTTGGAATGGTAAATTCCAATTTGGGCCCCTCAGCACAGGGGCTGTTGCAACGAGCTTCTTCAAATCATTAAAAGCATTGTCACATTTGTATGTCCAAACAAAATCAGTATTTCCAGTCAGCGCATATAAAGGTGCAGCTATTCGAGAATAATGCTCTATAAATTTTCTATAATAACTAGAAAATCCAAGAAAGCTACGTACCTATGTCTGTGTAGTAGGTGTAGGAATTAACAAGAGTATTTGAATTTTAGCTGGATCTACTTGAATTCCTTCTGCTGAAATATAATGGCCTAAGATAACTCCTTCAATCATCATCATAAGACATTTTTCATTGCTTAAACAAAGCCTAGTGTCTATACATCTTTGCAATACTTTTCTAGATTTTGCAACGCAGGTTCAAAATCATCCCCATAAGGAGTGAAATCATCCATATATACTTCAAGACCTTCATTTATTAAGTCTGCAAACATGCTGAGAATTGCCCTTTGAAATGTAGCAGGAGCGTTGCATAGGCCAAAAGGTAAGACTCGGTAGGCAAATGTACCCCATGGGCAGGTGAAAGTAGTCTTGTCTTGGTCTTTAGGGGCAATTTGAATTTGGTTGTATCCATTGAAGCCATCCAGAAATGAAAAGAACTTCTTTCCTGCCAATGTGTCTAATCCCTGGTCAATGAAAGGAAGAGGAAAGTGGTCTTTTTGTGTTGCTTTATTGAGTTCACGGTAATCTACACATATCCTCCACTTTCCATTCTTTTTAGGTACCACCACTAATGGGGAGACCCACTTTCTATCAGATATTGGATAGATAAAATTGACATCCAATAATTTTTGTAATTCATCTTTCATAGCATCCTTAAGGTGAGGATTCAGTCTCCTTTGAGGTTGACGAATGGGTCTTGCATATTTTTCAATGTAAATGTGGTGAGTACATAATTGTGGGTCAATTCCTTTCATATCGGGGTAATCCCATGCAAAGGCTGCTTTGTATTTTTGTAATAATTGGACCAATTTCTCTTCTTGTTCAGCAGTGAGATTCTTGTTAATGTTCAAGGTTTTTCCTGGTTCAATTTCTACAACCTTAGTATTATTCACAGAGGTAGTAGGTATTGCTTGATCATGGATGTCTTTAAAAGGATCTTCTTCTTATTTATTGTCGAATGCTGCCTCAATCATGTGACATTGCAAGTGAGATGCAATTTGTGATTTATTAATGAAATTACTAATGACATCATCCTCTATTTGATCTTTAAAATCCAAAGCTTCTTCTATCGTTAGAGGTGACCTCATGTTTTCCACAAAATATGATGGTTCGAATTTCCTGCACTATGGGGGCGCCCATGAGCATTGTATCATCTACGAATTGCTGATGCGTTACTGTGGGTCCTTGGTGTACCGGTTTGATGCCTTTGAGTTGATTCTGCTGTTTTGCCTTGGCTAAGGATCTTCCTAGCCCTTCTGCCATAATGACAAAGAGAAACGGAGACAGGGGATCTCCTTGCCTTATACCTCTAGACGGAATGAAGGGTTGAAGGGGTCCTCCATTCAGTAGCATTGAAAAGAAAGCACCTGAGACCAGTTCCATTATCCAATTTGTCCATTGATGACTAAATCCAAAAGCCTGGAGGATTGCTCTCATATAGTGCCAGCTGATTTTATCAAAGGCCTTTGAAAGGTCAAGCTGGATAAGCATACATGGAGTCCTTTTTGTTTTGAGAGAATGCAACACTTCCTGAGTGAGGATTATGCTGTCAGTGATCTGCCTACCTTCAACGTAGCCAGTTTGTTCTTGAGAAATGATTGAGGGGAGGACAGATTTAAGTCTGCTAGCCATCAGTTTGGAAAGGATTTTGTAAAGGACATTACAAAGGGGTATGGGACGAAACTTGTCGGGGGAGTCAGCCTGGTCTGATTTGGGAATTAAGGTGAGGAATGTGGCATTGATGGCAGGCAAAACTTTCTTGGTTCTGTGAAAGTTCCTTACTAGGTTGAGAAGGTCAGCCTTAATAATGGGCCAGCAAGCTTTAAAGAATTCGATTGTAAAGTTGTCTGATCTGGGAGCCTTGTTCGAGGCCATGTTGAAGATTGTTTCTTCAATCTCCTACTTAGTGAATTCTCTTAGAAGGAGGGAGTTTTGCTCCTCTGTAACTAAGTTGGGAATGGCAGCGATAATTTCATTGATGGCTCGGGTTCTATCTTGAATGGGATCGCTGAGAAGAGAAGTGAAAAAGAGTTGAGTTCAGATCCTATATGCTCCCTTTTATAAACTTGATCGCCATCAGCTTTTTTGAGGGAGAGGATGCGATTATGTGCTCTATGCTGGATGGTTGACTTATGGAAGAAACTAGTGTTGCGTTCTCCCTGTTTTAACCATTGCACCCTCGAATTCTGCCTCCATAGCGGCTCTTCTTGTTTTAACCGTTCTTCCCATTGCCTTTGCAGATTTGATTCTTGAGCTATTCTTTCATCATTGGGCCCTTCTTTGATCAAATATTGCTGGAGGTTCGCCATTTTTTCCTCGAGTTCTTTTTTGGCTTGAAATATGTCGCCAAAGGTGTTTTTGTTCCAGCATTTGAGGTTGATTTTTATTGTTTTGAGCTTCTGCTGGAATATGTACATGATATTGTCGCTCCTTATGGTGGCTTGAGTCCACCAGCATTGTATGTTTTGCATGAATGATGGGTGCTCTGTCCAGAAGGCTTCAAATCTGAATTGTCTGTTGTGGGGCTTATCCAAATTGGTGAAGTGAATCTGCACTAGCCAGTGATCAGATCCTCTGATAGGTAGAATGCTGGCCTCCATGTCGATATTTTGCAGCAGAATGGATTCCGACATGAGGAACCTATCGAGACTTGATGCTATCTGACTGTTTCCTCCTTGCTTATTATTCTAGGTATGCAGACCATTGACTGTGGAGATGTCAATGAGTTTGGATTCAACAATAAAGGTGTTGAATGCTTCCGAGTCCTTATCCAATCTTCGTAAGCCTCCCTTTTTTCCTGCTAGATTGGTGATCATGTTGTAGTCTCCGCCTAAAATCCAGTGGTTTGCCCCATGGTGTTGTCTGACTTCGTCCAGGTCTAGCAGCATCTTCAGCTTTTCCTGGATTCGTTGGGGTCCATACACGTTGGTGATGTAGATCGATTGCCCTGAGTCTGGCATGTTGAAAATGTTCGATAACGAGTGCTTGGTGGACAGAGCATTCTGCAAGAAGAATTTTCTTTTGTTCCAGAACGTGAGTAACCCTCCTGCTTGCCCAATAGCATCTATGCTTATGCAGTGATGACTGTTGGAAACAAGTTTTTTGAGTGTCTCTGTGCCTTTGGGAGAGCATTTTGATTCTTGAAGAAGTATGATGTTCGGGCGTAGCGAGAATAAGCGATTTTTCAAGATCCTTCTTTTGGTGGTGTCGTTGAGCCCCCTGATGTTCCAGGTTGTGATTTTCATTGAGCTACCTTTGGAGCAGATAGGACCAAGGCCCTGATTTTTCCTTCATTGATTAGGCGTCTGCCTGGTTCTTGTATTTGGTGTCTTGTGGATTTGTGCCCTCTTTTTCTTCCTGGTCCTTGTGGCTTGTATTGATCCAAATCCAGGTTGGCTTGAATGCCCGTTTGGTTGCTATTTTCCCATTGCCTTTTGGCTGCATTTTGGTTGATGTATTCCAGCTGCAGGTATGCCATTTCTATCTTCTCCAAGTGTTCTTGGGGAATGGCATCGACTCCCAGTTTGGACCATTGCTCATTGACCTTTTGGAGATCTAGATCGCCTAGGATCTCCTCCAAAGGATTGTTTGAAGTGGTTGAGGATGGCTGCTCTGTTTGCATTTCTGTGCATTGAGGAGTTTGCAGTGAGGTGTGGCTGGTATTAATCTGAATGGGAGAGGATTATGGTTTGTGTTGCGGTGCTTGGGCGTGGATTGAATCCGAGGTTGTGCTTGGGGCGTTGGTTGTAATCAAAGATTGACTTAATAATGACGGATCTTGATCAGTGGGGGCCTGGGAGACTATAGGGTGCTCCAATGAGTCAAGATTGCTCAGAACTTCAAAGTTGTTTCGCTGGGTTGAGGCAGTGTTGGTGGGGGTTGTATTGGTGGAGGGTTTCAGAGGCTTGTTGCCTTTCTCCCCTTTGTTCTTTCTTGAGATGGAGGTGAAACCAGGTGTCAATAGGCTTGCACAATTCAATACATTTCTTTGTCATAGGGTGATGAACTTTGTCACAAGTACTCAGTACTATCTCACAAAGCTACACACAAACTAGATTGGTTTTGAACAAGTCAAAGGTTCAAAACTCATCCACTAATTACTTGCCTCTATTGCGCAATCAACGCTGGTCTAATGAGAGATCCAAGTTCGAATCTCACTAGCTCCAATTGCGCAATTCTCATTGTTAATTTCCTCCAAGTGTGGTGCAAATCTCATGCACAACTAATGTCACAATTGATAGCTATCTCAACCCTTTCATCTACCTCTTTCACTTGTCGCCACTGAACTGTCCATGCACTAAGTTAAATTGATGTGCTCTTTAGTTGAATAATGAGTTAATAATTAGTGAATTAAATAATATTTAATTTACACAACTCATCTCTAGTGTATTAGCCAGTTAAACTAAATACAACTAGTTCAACTAGTTAACGAGAACACCATCTCCATTAACTGTCGCATGAACTCCACCGAACTCCGCCACTTGAGCTCTAACTGAAGTCAACCATGCATTGGCTCAACTAACCCATAGGAAAAGCGTAAATCCTTCTGGCAGATGCATGCCCCACATCCGGGGGTCAAACTGAAGTGCTCCAAGAGAGTAAACTGAAGTTTAGAGTCCAAATATTATTAAGGGTAAATAATATTTAATTGTTCTATTTTTAGCCCACCAGTCTAAAAATAGACTTCGACCTAAATGCTAAAAATAGAGGTCCATCTATTTTTACCAACTCGACCAATCATCCAAGAATAAAATATTGCAGCTCCCGGTCCATGATCCATATGTCTAAAAATAGACATAGTCTAAAAATAGACTTTGTGCCAAAAATACCCTGCGGGCCCACTTGGTGAAGGCAACTTCATTTCACCAAGCTCCATCATCTTGCTGCATTTTTAACACTCCCTCTCAGCAAGATATGGATTATCTGCAACCCCTACCCTGCCTCTGTGAAACTCGAATTTGCTCCTGGTGAGCGCCTTCGTCAAGATGTCTGCATCCTGATCCTCCGTGGGAATATATGAAAGCATCATGATCCTCCGCTGAACACAGTCTCTGATATGATGGTACCGATGTCGATGTGTTTGGATCTATCATGAAATACTGGCTGATCCACATCCGGAGACTCATCCTTGGGAGCTAACAGCTCCTCCTCTGCATGCAAGTGTGGCTCCCTCTCAAGCGAACACTGCATGGCTTTCTCCTCCTAAAATTTAATATCCTGTCGCACAACAGTGTTGCGACTATCTGACACATACACCCTATAGTTGTGTAGTGTATCAGTGTACCCCACAAATATTCCAACCTCGGCTGTTGGATCCAGCTTCTTCCTTGCATCCTTCGTCACATGCATGTAGACAGGAGAGCCAAAAATCCACAAATGGGAAATGTCAGGGCTCTTGCCAGAATAAGCCTCCTCTGGTGTACTCATGCCAAGAATCTTGTGAGGACAACGGTTCTGCACATATACTGCTGCGTTGCATGCCTCAGCCCAGAAGTGAAGGGGTAGGCCTTGATCATGCAACATCGCCCGTGCAGCACCCACAATAGTTCTGTTCTTCCGCTCAGCCACGCCGTTCTGCTGTGGGTTATGGGGTGCGATGAGCTCTCTCCGAATCCCTTCTGCGCTGCAGAAGTCCTTGAATTCAGCCAAGATGAATTCACCACCATTGTCGCTCCTGAGAGCCTTCAGATTCTTCCCCGATTCCTTCTCGACCAGTGCTTTAAACTCACAGAACTTACCGAATGTATCGCTCTTCTTCTGCATGTAGAAGATCTAGCACTTTCGAGATAAATCATCAACAAAGATCACGTAGTACTTGTGCTTTGCTGTCGAAGCTACTGAGAAAGGACCACACACGTCTGTGTGAACTCTCTCAAGGATCGTCGTGGCGTGACTATCCTTCTCGTGAAAGGTGGCTTTCACAAACTTTCCTAAAGTACACCCCTTGCACTGATCTGACTGCGCAAGGGTGCCCTTAGGAATCCCAGTAGAAATTTGTTACAGGATCTTCAAAGCTCCATGGTGAAGGTGGCCCAATCTCAGGTGCCACAGTTCGCCCTCATCATCCCGGCTCACCACTTCTCCTGCTTTTCATGCCATTGCTGCGTAGCCATATACTTGCAACTGATAAAGGTTCTTGGTTCAAACCCCTATCTTCCGAGTCTCTCCAGTGGTCTTCCTGCGTAGGAAATCCTTTCCTTCGTTGAAGACCACATCATACCCCTTGACTGCATGGGCATTTACCAGACCTTTCACTTTCCAAAAATAGCTTGCGGGCCCACTTGGTGAAGGTGACTTCATTTCACCAAGCTCCATCATCTTGCTGCATTTTCAACAAGAGGAGGGTGAAATACAAGAGGAGGAAATGGAGTTTCTGAGGGATCCACGTAATACTAGAAGTAGATTGTCATTATTTCAATAGTCTATCCATACTTATTGGACATTGAAATATAGACTGGCAAATGCCATAGTCAATGTTCAGGAAATTGGAGGGGACGCAAAAGCTGCCTCTATTTTAGCTTAAATGAGAAGGGATATCCAAGAAATCCACCTTCTGCAACACCACCATAGCTTCTTCCTAGGCCACATGAAGTGCCAACTGAAAAGTATGAATCAAGTGGATACGTCTAGCTCCAATTTTAAGGACTCGACACATATCGATCGATCTGATGATTGAGTTTTATGAAATCCTTTTCTTTTTGTCATTTTGACATGCATATTATAGGTAGCATTTAATTTCTGAAGTTCTTGTATGTAATGGACAGTAAATTGGATATAGCAAACAATATTAGGGTCAAACTTTATGAATTTTGGTTGGCCTATAACTCTTTAAGGTGGCCAACAGACCTGGTTTCCAGCATTATTCATTATAACCTACTTTTCTCTTTTTTGATTAATGGAAAATAGAAAGGCTCTACTAAACTTACAAAAAAAATCAAAGTAAAAATTTAATAATTAAAGATGAAATTATAATTTAATTATATAATTTTATAATTTTTTTTAATTTCAAAAACTTTAAAAATAACATAATAAAAATTGTTTTGATAAATTAATGTTATCTAATTTTATCAATAATTAAATTTATATAATTAAACTAATCAAAATTCAAACTAATATCCAACTAATTTATATTAGAGAATTGAAATGGATATAATGTGAAGTTATATAGATACATCACAAAATCATGTCAAAGGAGGAGTAGAGTTTTTTTTATGTCAACTCAAGAGGAGGGTTCAAGATTTTTTCGTTGTATATTGTGTTGAATGCATAGAGCTAATCATATAGCTTTGAAATGATGCTATGAAGTATAAATACAAATTATTTAATATTAGATGGCTTTTAATGGATATTTTATAACCTATATAATGCAAAAAATAATTATGTGTGAAAACATCCATTAAATCTATTGCATATTGAATAAAATATTGAGGCCAAAACATTTAAAAATGTTTAACATTGGATTTTAATAAATTATAGCTTATTACTAATTCTATTAAGTATAAAATTACTGGTACAAAACTGCCACAGCGTCAGCTTGGTGAGCCTGAGCACTGGGCTTGATAATCAAGCAAGTCAAAGAGTGTCTGGACTGCCCAGGATGGGAAACCAGTCCTTTAAACCACAAATTCTGAACCACCCATGAAAGGGAAACCGGTTTTAAGTTTACACAAAACAAGCTAACATGAAAGTAAATACTAAAAATAGTATGGTGCTTATGCAGCAGAGCAGTAAAGCTTGGAAGCATATGATTTCGACAGAAATAGAACAAAAAAACCTGAGTGACTTTGCAGCTGCTATCCATGAGTAGGAGAGGGAGGTTCCTCGATGACTCTGCAGGCATAAGCATCACTTCTGTCCTCTTGTCCTTCGCTGAGAGCTCTTCCTCTACTGGTGCGCCCCATCGCCATGCTGTACTCGTGCTGAGAAGGAGGAACAGAAGTGGCTGGAGCCGCGCATGGGGAGCTGGAGCTAGGAGGGGAGAGAGGAGTAGCAGAACAGGGCGGAGCCAAATTGGGGACTTCTTCACGAAGTTTTACAGTGATAAAAGCAGTGAGGGTAGCGTTGCAGGAGGTGCAATCAAACTGGAGCTCAGCACGCTTAGAGGTTTGTCTGATGGAGGGTCGAAGGGGCCGAGGAGCGACAGAAGGGACCGGAGGGAGAGAGACGCAGGGAGACTCACGAGCAGGGGGTGGAGGGGCAGGGGCGACGGGAGCAACGACGGAATCAACGCAAAACACAGGTACAGGGGCTCCATCTTCTTCTGGCAAGGTAGGGACAGAGCCATGGCTAGGAGGAGGGCGCCGCTGGTTGGATTGCCCACGACTGGGTCCGCGTCTGCATCTCATGCGTTCGCGGAGACGAGGCATGGTGACAGACGCAGGACTAGGCTCAACGAAACAAACTGAATTGGCAGGGGAGAAATGAAAATCCGGGACGCCACTGGGCTGAGGTGAGGGAGCAGGAACCAGACCACTGAGACCACGAACAGAGGGAGGATTGACACTGCACCACGGACTGTGAGAAAAATGATAATCCGGAACCGGTTCAAAGCAAGCGGCTAACGAACAACGCCTCCCAGTGTTCATTTTAACACTTGCATCAGCGCAGCCTGGAGAGAAAATCGCGTGCAGGGGAGGAGGAGATCCATGAACGTCCGCCACACCAGTCGTGAAATTGCAAATGTAATCCGTCTCACATAGAACCGCCATAACCAAGCGCTTGGCGAACCAACCAAGAGAATTAACGTTCGCGCAGGGTGGTGAGTTAAGAGCCAATTAAATGCGAGTACGGGAGCCACATTGGCTGCCCAAGTGAACCCCATCGGGAAGTGCACAGGGTGCCACGTTCCCTGGTGTGCATTGATAAATTATAGCTTATTAATGTATATAATATTTTTTATTTATTTTAATTTCTAAAATTATTTTAAGTGGTTTTCTTCAAATTGATCAGATTTTTATCTTTGTGATAAGAAGTTGATTTTGACCACTAGTGTTTGTCTTATTATTTGTCGATTACTACCATTACTACATAAATGAGTAAATTAGAATTTTAGCGATCAACTTTTAATAATGAGTGCTCTAACAATATACTTTTACAAAAGGATTGGTTTTTACCACATGGATTGTAAAATTACTTGAATTTAAAGAAGATAGACCACCTTAAACCATAAATTATTTTTTAACTTATTTTTTGAATGACGTCATATTAAAAGAAAAATGTCCTTTTTATATTATAAAATGAAAGAGAGGAATTAGAGGATAATAGCAACACTAAAATAGGACACATGGATGCCCTAAATTAACTTGGAAACCTTTATGGAAAAAACAATTCTTGATATTAGATTTATTAATCATTAGGCCAAATCCATCTTATAGGCCAAATGGTTGTGCTGGGAAGGGAAAATATTTTCCTTATGTGACATTAAATATAGCAAAATACTACCTCAACATTTACTTTTGTGGTATAAGGGGCAGTAGAAACAATACCAAGTTGTAATAATGTTAAAGGATCTTCGTGAGCATAAGAGAGGAAAGGATTTTCAGGACATTATGAATCTGGCTTCAAGAATTTCCCATCAAATGTGGTTCAAATGAGTCATGATGTTTTGGTCTACTTCAAAGTTTTGGAGGCCTAATGCCCCAGCAACAAATATCGGCTTTCCAAAATGGGTGAAATTTTTCACAATCTTAATAATAGAAAAAATATGATCATATGTGTCACCGCTGCAAAGCACATAATAATACTTATCTTGACTTCGTATTTATCAAGTGTCTAGAGATTAAATTCACAAGGTGCAAACTTTTTTAATGCAAAAATTGAGGAGAGTTGATCTTTGATTCTTAATAGATTTAGAGTTATGATGGATTAGACTATATGTATATGAGAGAGAGTAATTTCATGGAAAAAAATGGGTTTTCAAAATTTAGAACTTAAAAACAAATTGGTAATTTGACCAAATGAAAGCGTTTATATAACATAACATTATAACATCTTTTTATACTGGGACCAGAAAGTGCTTGTTGGAAAAATTAAAACATAAAGCGAAATATATCTATCCCCTTTAGTTTTGTGAAAACCAAGAAATTATCACTTTAATTAATAGTTATACTCATGTTTATTAAGTGCGAAAGTAAAGATTTATTTTTTGAAAAAAATAAGGTTGCATAGTAATATTTAAATTGAAGATGTTCCTATGATGGGTTTGATTGGGCAGACGATCTCCGTCATCCTCTATCCAATAATTTTTTACCATGTGGAATTTTGAATCATGTGTCTGATAAAGCCCCTCTGATCGTCAACAAGCCGAAAATATGACGAGCTTAGCTTCAAATATGGCTTCAGTTCTAGTGTACTATGGATGTCCTTGCAAGCAACATTTGTATGTTGAGAAACATGATAAAGAATTTTTCTCCAATTTGTTGAACTTCATTCGGAATTTTTGTAGAGGTCTCCTAAATTGCTTTGACTGATGTGAATATCTTAATTCTGGACTTTGAAACCAAATCACATAATTGTTCATAGGCTTGAGTCGTAATGACTAGAATGAATAATCTGTCATTATTACCAACAAGATATGGAAGGTAATAAGGAAATGGAATAATTTTAGTGTTTTATTGATATCCGTCTTTCAGTGGATTTTAGTCAAGGTAATTGAACTCCTCAATGTGTGGATTTTTTATTCCCTTTATGGTTTACATGCATGATTTAATTGTTATTGAATGGCATAATGGGATAAATTGAAATAGGGGAACAACACTCTTCTATAATATGGATATTCTATATATTATAGTAATATAATAGTAAAATACACAAGAGCCTGACAAGATTAGAATTTGGGATATAGATTGGAGGCACTTAAAACTTGGGGCAGGACATACATTTGAGTGATGATCTCATTGCCTCTGAACAAAAGAAGGAAAGTAAATTTTCCAACTCGAATTTATTGTGATGTTGTAGAGGCAACTTTATAGAAGAAAAAATTATGATCCTCGAGATTGGGACCAAATTCATAAAGAAAATCATGATATTTGGAAAATTATTAAAAAGGAACACCATTGGAAGCCATTTATATATTCATGCCAAACATATATCAAAACCCACAATGAGATCTATGTAGACAAGTATATTATCTCAAAGACTCCATTTTTGTCTAACAATCCCCTCGCTTCCCTTGTGAGTAGAGTTTGGATCTTGGAAAACAAAGACTCCAAATGGAGGGTGAGAAACAAGGCAAATAAAAATGAGAACCATGCAACAAAATTTATCTATTCCATTTGGGAGGAACTTCCTCGTGGGCCGGCTCAAATTATTCCATCACATTTATGTCATTATATACTTGAACCATGGAAAAAAAGAGGCAAACTAAAGGTCAAAACTCTAGAAAATCCACTACTTGCTTTGGAAGGAGTTAACAGAACCAACCGGGTGTTTTTCCACCCTCTTGATCTCCTCTCTATTTGAATCAATTTCAAATTTATGCTAGGTCACGTGGTCAAGGCCCAATTAATAACCTCATTCATACACAAAATATCAATTAGCAAGGACTACCTCAAAATCTCCATTCAAGAGGGTGATTAATTTACTCAAATACTTGCATTATGTAAAAATCCCATTGTTATTCTAAGATGGAAATTTTTTCATGTCCTTCTAGTAAGACACCATTTCTGGGCACAGATATGATCCATTCTACGACGTAAAAACACTTCAGCTCTCCGTCTCATACCTTCATTCCCAAGTCCAACTCTTCAACCACTAAAAATAGCTAAAGTTTCAGCCTTTGGTGATTGTTCAATGCTAGCCGTGCCACTTTCGCCTATAATCGATTCCACTCGAGGGCTGAATTGAATGGTCAACATAATCTCTCACTCTCATTGTTGCTATAGCCACTGCTATACCGATGTAGAACTAGAAAGAGCAAACTAAACTGAGAAGAAAAAAATATTATAAGCAAGATGTATGTACCACTCCACAAAGAGATATAGTGGAACTTGCCATTGCATCAGGAAAAAAACCGTAGTATTGTTGGTTTCTGCATACATTCATTGAATAAGCATCTGGCTTTTCTTCCTTTGAGATATAAATCAAGATTGCAATAATGTGCAATGGTAACAATGGGGATTTGTAAAAGCAGAATTTAATTTTAAAACTAGAGTTTGTAGTTTGGGATGTAAAGGTGAAGGGAGGTAGCTTGGTATGCATTTTGCAAAAGAGCATCATTGTGTTCTTTCCCTTTTCTTTCATACGTAGATTACTTGCGTAAATAGGATGGAAAAGAGTTTTGAACCATTCCACTCCAACATTGGATCATTGATGACACCAAATTAACTGAAGCATAGTATTATCATCAAATTCTTCATGCCCGAATATTTTGCATGTGTAACAGTGATTTGTGTGAATTTTCTTCCATAAGACATACAAGAAAGTGTCGATGACACCAAAAGTGATATTCCATAGTTTTGAGATTGTGTTACTTCTCTAACTTTCTCATATTCCATAGCCAATCAAACATAAAGTAATCAAAGAAAAGGATCCTTCAAACAATCACTAAAATACCAATGAAATGTAGATTTACAAGCCCAAATAGTTGACAAAATTTTCACTTTATAATTTGCTTCGAATTATTATCTAAAGACAAGCAAGAGTACAAAGAATCGAGAGAGAATGGATACATGAAACAATTATAATAATTTCTTTTCACAATGGCTTCCTACTTGTGAGTAAGTTTGACAAAATTTTCTACTTATAATTTGCTTCGAATTATTATCTAAAGACAATGGAGTACAAGAATCGTAGAGAATGGATACATGAAACAATTATAATAATCGGGCCCTTCACAATGGCCTTTCCTACTTCTATGGTAGAAAGGTTTTTGGTTAAAATATAAAGGACCAATAAGTTTACAAACAAGGTTTTTGGAAGTGAGCAAGACTCAATAATAAGAAAACCGAATAATTACAGAAATTTAAATTTTTAGCTTGTCATCAAGGCCGATGATTCACAATTAATTTAAATAAACTCAAGACTCATCATAACTAGCAAGAACACAAAGAAGAAGAAATTGGAAAAAAGAAAACGAATCTAATAGTTGGTTTGAGGGTTAATCACTATTTACCCTTGGTCTTATAAAGTACATATGCTAGAAATTCTCTTCTTCAACATCTGATCAACAAAGGGATAACCATCACACAATTTATCAAGTTATTCTACTTCATTGGAAGAAATGTCAATCCTTCCATAATGTTTGTATCTTGTTTAGCATGGAATGAAAATTCATTTATTTAACAAGGCATTTAACAAAACATTACATTCCCATCATGTGGTGATAAGAAAACCTGACCGAAACAAATATTTCAAAGTGACAACTTCTAAGAAAGGAGGAGTCTTGAAGTGAGAATCGCATGTGGGGATCATACAAATATGGGTGCATAAAATCCCAAACAACATTATGAAATCCAGATAAATAAAAATCAACAGATCACTTTAATAAGGGGAAATGTTGCCATCTCGTTTCCTCGAACTCATAAGGATCGAAAGAAAAACATAATAATCATAGACAAAACAAAGGCTCGCTTGATGTGTCTAATGTTGGCCCCGTAGAAAGCTATAAGCCATTGCATCTTATGAGAATAAAAACTATGATGTTATGAAAGAAACAAATATAGAAGAAACCGGCTCTCCCGATGCACAATTATGACATTCAGATGTCGCCTTCGCATCAAGCTCGCTTGTGAAAACCAAGTGTGAACCCATGGATCGGCTTCTCCAAAAGGTGCACAAGATTGATGATGACCGTGGATCCAACCAAAACGAAAGCCAACTCGTGTACAAAAACCAACATAAGAAAAATAAATTGTGCCAAATTCAAACAAGATTATCTAAATCGCTTTTGTCAAGAAAACATCCACCGTCCAATTACAAGACATTTCGCAAGCTTGCCACCCTCCTATGCAAGTCTTCATAGTCCAAATAAATTTCATTTATATCCATCCCGTGTTTGTAATAGTTCTTCTTGTTCTTGCGTCGTCTCTTCTTCTGAGTCGTGGTTTCTAGCTTCTTGTTACCAAAAGAACTTTGGATGACAACCACACCATGTGTTCACTTGATCGCTCCTCCCGAGTCGGTGTTGATTTTAATACATCCATAACTTTACTCAAAAGTGAAGGCTTCCAAGCGTGTTAATAACCTTGCCCGATGTTCTAACTGCCGGGTACAGTTGATATACGTTGTCGTCACTCGTAAAAAAATATTACATTGATTCTCAGAATATGCCTACATCGTGGGACAAGTATCACAACTACATCGTGGGACACTCCTCGCAGTTCGCCAAAAAGATGGAGAAATAGCCAAAACAAATGGTATTTTTCCGCGACTTAGAAGAAAAAAGGCAAAGATTAATATGGCAAGAAAACACGCTCATCCAAGATAGAAAGTACACATCTAAAAAGGAAAAGAGGAATAAAGAAGGTAGCGACACAGACCGAAAGTAACCCCACACCGTGTCGTATATCAGCCACCACACCTCATGCCGTGGGTGAGTACTTAAAAGAGGACTAAATGAAGAGGATAGGGAGAATCCGAAAGAGGAAAGTCTAATCCCAAAGGACCCTCCCTAATCTTCTAAGTAGACAAAATCCCAATGACCACCCAGAGCGATTTGTCACTACTGCATTGTCGTTGACTTAATAGATCGATGAAATCATAAAGCCGCCACTACACAAATATTCAGAAAAAACCGTTCACATAATGAGGCATGACAACCTATAGGGGAAATATTCCAGCGAATCATCCTCGAGCACTCAATCTAATATAGTCTCAAGTGTACCCCATATTTAGTAACTCACAAGTAGGCATAAAAGAGGTAGTCGCATACAACCTCGAGAGAAAGAAAAGCTATGTGATTACGAAAAACTCAAAGATGCCAAGTACGAGCCTAATCCCTTCCATGTTCAAACGGCCATAAGTTATTAATATTTGACACCTCCTTACCAACCAATCAGCTCGCATCTAATTATCAACATCCGAATTGCATCCCCCATAAGTATAACTCAGACCGTCATCCCGAAAAAAATTTGAAATTAACCCGAAATGTATCACCGAAAATACAAAGATGGAAAGGAGCAATGGGAAAAACCAAAGTGTAAATAGTATGCCATTAAAAATGACAACAACAAAGAACAATAACACCCAGAATAGCCCACCACCTTTCACATAATCGAAAACCAAAATTTTTATTGTGGCCTAGATATGATTAGAGTATCTACCCACTTTCTCCATAAGAGTACTCCATCTTGCAGCCCACGTAGATTCCGCATTGTTTGAATCCCTCTTCCGATGACCTCAGGATGAAGAGGGTTGGTGTAACATATACACCTCCCGGCTAATCATTCGACTTGTGTTGGTTATATATGGTAATAAGAATATAGATGGCAATGTCTAAGAGAAAAACTATCATAACAATCTCAAAACCATCCATATAATTCATTCCTAACCATCTAAATCTATTACATCCACATAATCAAACAATAGCCGTATTCCAACCAATAGCACGACCACTCCCACAAGTATTGCCTCCTCAACAAAGACGACATCCACGACTCCACCTCCAAATTCAAAATCTCCTTCCTTCCGGGAGCCTCCTCATTCCTTGAGAACTCCTTCAAACGCCTGCATCCGAGGGAAGCAAGAGATGGGGAAATGGATTCGCGAAAACAACCAGCAAGTGTACGTCGCGTGGAATGAAGAATGCGAATGAAGAATTCTGGCTATATTATTAAAATAAAACTCTCGACAAGAGTTATAAAAACTTCCTGCCGAGAGTTTTATTGAATGTTATATATATAAGAGTTTTATGAAATGTTTCAATAAAAAATCGACGCAATTTTTCGGTCGACAATTTTCGCGCGAAAGTTTGCACACAACTCCGACGAAAACTCGCGCGGAGGTTCGAATTATTTTTCAGAAGTTTGGAAATTTCCACATATGTAGCTTGTAAATTTTTCACATGTAAAAATTTTGGCTATGTTACTTATATTTTTCATTGAATTTTCCACATATAAATTCTTGGCTATGTTACTTATATTTTTCATTGAATTTTCCACATAAAATTTTGGCTATGTTATAATTTTCATTGAATTTTCCACATATAAAATTTTGGCTATGTTACTTATAGAATCATTCCTTGTTGTTCTAGGCTAGGTGCTAGCCGATGGGGTTTTTGGCCGTGGAAATGACTGCTGATCTATCTTACCAATCTTCTTCTAATTAGCTCTCCTCTGAGCCTGCTTTTTAGAAGTTGATCGTCAATCTAGTGAGGGTGCTCCAATCTATTTTCTGCACAAAATTTTTTTTGGTATTCAAGTTTTTTGGGTGGGAAATATTTTTTGAAAGTTTTTGTGGGTGCAAATGAAATGTTTTTGGGTGCATGCATGAAATATTTTTGCATAATGTCTCTATGAAGATTATGGAGTATTTTTGCAATCTTGCAATCTATGAAAGCATGAAGTAATGTGAAGTTGAACTCTTTATGTTTTGTTA
This sequence comes from Pinus albicaulis, assembly GCA_034641835.2. Classification (NCBI taxonomy): domain Eukaryota; kingdom Viridiplantae; phylum Streptophyta; class Pinopsida; order Pinales; family Pinaceae; genus Pinus; species Pinus albicaulis. Next base: position 72,887 of record JAXQQM020074222.1, on the reverse strand, counting down.
GGTATTTGGTCCAAATAGAATTGGATTTTAGGTTTCCAATTGTGTGAACATGGGAAACCAAAGGAATTGCATATCAAGGTACGATCGAAAAAGAAAAAGATTTTAAAGGATAAAAATGAGAAATCACAAAAAAATGGCGAGAGGAAAGGAAAAGATTAAGGCATGAAAGAAATGTGGAGGTAGAGCACGTGGTAGATGTAGAGGTACATGACAATGACGAGGAAATGAGAAATGTCGAGGAACTTGTCAACGAGAATAATTGATATCAATGTCACTGTGAGTCAATTTTGTTTCTTCAATTTGAATTTTGTTTTTTTTATACATGTCAATTTCAAATTCAGAAGTTTTAATATTGTTTTTTATGTGGACAACATCGAACCACAAGAAGAAGCAACCACACATCCACCACCGCAATTAATTGAAGTTCCAAGAACGTTGTATACAACTACAAGTTTCTAGAAAATATGGATGCAACTAAAATTGAAGAATTGGACCACTCATTGGCTAAAAGGACAGCTTCGAGATAAAGTAAAATCTATATTGAAACATACTTTTGAAGGTTTATCTATCATAGCATGTTCAAATATTACGTGGACTTATAAAGCACAAATCAGCCACAAATGCCGTGGAATTATTGGCATTAAAAGTGAAAAAGAGGTTTTAGCAAATGAAATGGTAACAAATAATGTGACACATCGGCGCTTGGCACTAGCCAAAGGGCGATCTAATGTTGCAAAGAATGTCAGAGAGCACTTTAACAAAAGTGCTTGCGAAAGGAACTTCATCAAGTCGGTTGATTTCAACAACTTCAAAATTGATTAAAAACATCAAGAAAGTTTATGGAGGCATTCAAAATTTAGAACTCAAATAGATGAGAATGATGAAGGAGCATGTTGGGCTAATATCTACAAAGGCCCATATCATGATAGCTCTGAGTGGTGTGAGGGATAGGGTAAAAGATTTTTTGGATTCTAACTCGTGTGTCGCCAAATGAAAAGGATCAACTGCGTACGTCGTATATCTAAGGGAGTTTATGAATCTCATTCCAAACATATAACATGTGTCAAGAAGTAGAATTATTCGAGAGCTTTATGGAGATTAATATTGATGTGAAGATTTCCCTAGCACATTTGTGAAGCTTAAACTATGGTATGTCGCCTATCACTGCTCGAGACACATGTTGCTGTCGATACCATGTAGAATTCGAATTATTGTATGAGACATTTGTAAATTTTGGCATAAAATATTGGTCAAATGACCCTCCTCCTTCAAGTGTTCGTGAATTTTTATCAAAGATATTATAACCTCGAGAGAATAATGAATTATTTTATAAAAAGGAATGTGTTTATGGAAAGAAAATGCGACAAATGTTCTCATTTGGCACTCTATGATGAAAAGTATCCTATTGATCCTAATGACTGCATCACAAAATCTCACCGTCTGGAAGATACGCTAAACATGTTACTTACACTCCCGTTGCAGATTCAAGCACAACATAAAAAAAGATCACTTTACTGATGACGTAGATTCCAAGACATCTTTTATGAGAAGTTCGGTGGTGCAAATATACAAATATATTAAGCATTGTCATATAGCACGATGGCAGATTTCCATACCAAGAAATCACGTGAGGTGTTCCCAAAAGGAACAATATTATCGCTGTTTGATTTCGAGAATTACACGTTTAGTCCACAAAAGGAGATACAAAGTGAGTATTATCATTCGACCAAGTATCGATATTTGTGCATATTATTTTGTATAGACACGCAGAGTTTGGCTTGATGGTTTTGATAGCGATGAAAATAATCATGAGGTGATTAAGGAGTACCATTTCTACATCAAGATGATCGAACACATGACACGTGTTTTGTTCTAAATTGTTTTAATGTTATTTATAATGATTTGTTGAAACGAAGAGTCACTTTTAAAGAACATTGGTGGTCGATGGTTATGCCGGTCAATTTTAATCAAGAAGATCAAGTATATTGGTTGTCTCGTCTTCATAGGAAAATCAACATTCGACATACATGGAATTTCTTTGAGACAGTGGCATGGAAGAGGAGAGCATGATGGTGCTGCAGGAAACGTGCACTTAGGAGGTATCAATTGAATCACTTCGTTTGCCGACTTGCAAATTCTTTAGATGTTGTTAATTGGTGCAAGGGCAATTTAAGTCATGTATCAAACCTAAGGATGGCTCATGTGCACAGTAAGCATACACATTTAACTAACAATATATTATACATGTGTAGATATATATATGTGTATACATATATATGTGTACGTATTTTTTTATCAAAAAAATATTTAATATTTTTCAAAATTGACTCATACATATGTGTGTGTTTTTCTCAAGGTACTTTTTGGAATATTGCAATGGGTGATGTTGATAGATCATTGCCATATAATGCCGTTGTATCCCTAAAACAAGAAGTTTACACTCAATTAGAGTAAGGATACATGACAAATATAAGACAGATTGAGAAACGAAAGTGCTCTTGCTTTTGCTATGCATGTATTGACTGACAGAAGTCCATCGATGAATGTGAAAACTAAATTAAGAAATTTGTTCAACCATGGAAACTCGAACAATTGACACCATTGCCCCCATTTGGAAACGTGAGTGACAAGGAAATGGACAATTAAGTGGCTATGATTGACAATGATAATGATCGTGTTCCCCGATATGGTTAGAGAAGGTGATGTCTTTGCCGTCATTGCAACTTAAAAATAATCAAGAAAAAAGTGCATTATTATTTATTACGATGCACTATGTCTAAATCCACGTTGTTGCAAGAGTATAATGATCCATCAAATTATACATACCCAATCTACCAATGGTGTTAATGGGACATTTTTGAAGAAGTAAAGAAATGTAAAGATCATATTATTTTTCAAGATTACCAAATGAAAGTAGGTTATTTATGCCCAATATAGTCACTATCAGAAACTCGAATGCTAGCTTGAAGCAAGTGAAGAGAAAAAAACAACGACAATGGAGGTTATTGGCTGACAGATGATCATGATGCCATTTTAAAATTTGCCACTAGCACATTTCATATGAGTGGAACACATTGTTCAAGATGAAAAATGAACTTTGATTCTAAGGTTAGAACATATAATTGCTAATGCATTGGACATTATATAGTTTATGACTATATTGTATGGATTGCTTGAACAAATAAATTGACATGTGGATGCTTAGATGTGTGTTGGTACATAATTTATGATGCGTATTCATTAAGGTTTTGATTCAAGATCGTGAAGCCTTTAACAAAATCCATCCGGAAATGTTGTTGTGCATGCCATTCATGTGAAGACACCTTTAGTAGATTGCAATCTATTTGAATGAATACATGTTGTAACAGAGCAAGAGGTCAAGACAGATATCCGTTATTTTTTTCTTTCAATCTTGTTTTGTTCATTTGTGTTATGTGCTTCAATCTTTCGTTATTTGTTCGAGTCTATTCCAAGTATCAAAAGTTTCTTTTCCTCTACAAACATATACATATGTCGCTTGTTATATATTTCACATGCTTCAATGGACATTCAATTTTTTTGGTCGCTTGCATTGGGAAACTCACAAAGATATGACGTAGAAGCCTTTAACAAAATCCATCCCAAATGCTATTCAGGTATGCCATTCATGGAAGACACCTTAGTATATTGCAATCTATTTCCTAATGAATACATGATGTTTTACCTTTGCTTTCTTCTAGAGATAATTAATAGCTATGTGATTTCAACTATCACAAAGATAATAAAATTTCTCAAGATAATGACAAAGAAGCTGTAACAAAATCCACCCGGAAATGTTGTCGTGCATGCCATTCATGTGAAGACACCTTAGTAGATTGCAATCTATTTGAATGAATACATGTTGTTTTACTCCTTGCTTTCTTCTAGAGATAATTAATAGCCATGGATGTGGATTTCAACCATCACAACATACAAATTTCCCTTCAAAGATACAGACAAAGAAGCCTTTAACAAAATCCATCCAAATGTTGCCAGGTATGCCATTCATGTGAAGGACACCTTAGTAGATTGCAATCATTGAATGAATACATGTTGTTTTTACCTTGCTTTCTTCTAGAGATAATTAATAGCCATGGTGGGATTTCAAATCCATCACAAAGATACAAATTTCAAAGATAATGCATCGTGAAGCCTTTAACAAAATCCATCCAAAAATGTTGCCGTGCATGACATTCATGTGAAGACACCTTAGTAGATTGCAATCTATTTGAATGAATACATGTCGCTTTTACCTTGCTTTCTTCTAGAGATAATTAATAGCCATGGTGGGATTTCAACCATCTTATACGTAATAAATTAAGCATCTCACATGTTTACAAGATTGTGTAACAGCAAGAGGTCGCAAGACACATCTTATTATGACTTTAATGCTAGACCATGCCATTTGTTATGTCTCAGTTTCGCAGCAAAGTATGAAAGTTATCAACCACCATCTTCCTATTGACTTTGTTAGGCTTTGGAGTGTAGTTGATATGTTCTACATTTACAATTCTCTTTGTTTGTGTGTCAAGTTAAAGCGTATGGATTGCCCAAGGGCCTTTTCAGAGTCAGAGACAATATTGTCTTGGAGGGTTCCTTAAGATTTTGGATTGGTCAAACTTTGAAGCTTGACAGCCGTACATTTTGTCTCTTTATATGTTTCATCTGGTTATTTGTTTCTTCAATCTTTTTTTGTTCATCTCCGTGTTATGTGCTTCAATCAAGTCGTTATTTTTTTCGAGTCTATTCCAAGTATCAAAAGTTTCTTTCCCCACAAACATATACGTATGTTGCTTGTTATATATTTCACATGCTTCAATGGACATTCAATTTTTTCTTTCGTTTTGCATTGGGAAAACTCAATAAACATACAAATTTCCTCTAGTATTTGTTGGAATTTTTTAATGCAATATAAATTCTGTGAATGATGCAAAGCTTCTTCTTGTTGAGAAGTTGTGTCAATGAGCTTCCCATAAGGTGATCACCGATAAGTATAATCTAAACATGGGGAAAATTAATTAGTTGGACTAAAAGACGTAGACAACTTCTCATTGTCGGAGATAAGATATCCATGCACGAATGACCTCGCATTCTAGTTCAATCTACGAAGATCATATTTAGCCATTTTTCCATCTAGCAACCGTCCATTTAAAGAATTTCACATTTTTGTACATCACAAGATGAATTTCAACATTTTTGCACATCACAAGATGTTGTCGTTTGTTCTCATATATCGTATATATAGTTAGGACTGTTATAGTATGATTTTTTATCTTACCCCTACTCCCCACACACACATACTTGATATTTATTTGTTGCATAATTTGTTTATTCAATCTCTCTTGCACTAGTTCACAAGATTCTCGAACATGAACCATTTTCTTGGGTGGCCATCAACCGTAACCGAACAAATTTAATATATTAAAAATCACAAACAAAATCACTAATAGATTTTAATGGTTAATGTTCATGAATAAAAATTTCTAGTATTGTTTTATACATGTCCACGGTAAATCTTCCGTTCATCCACTCAGCTTAATCCTATTCGTTTAATCACATTGCCAAAACTAGTCCCCACTTCTCGATAATATATTGCAACTAAGAAAAAGGGTGAAAAGTAAAACAAAGAAGTCATGAATAATAATTCTCCGTTTTGAATAAAAATTATTAGGATAATGCAAGAAAGCTTCGATGATTTAAATTAATGTATTTTTAATCCTTTGTTGGAGATTCTTCTCATTTTCTATGAGTGGCCTCCCAAATAGTGGAGGACCACATTGACTACCTTCTAAATTTCTATGCGTATCTATATCTATATAGATCAATAGAAGATATCAAGAAGAAATTGCAGGGGTTTATGTTTCGGCAACCGAGATTGGTTGTGTAGATTATTGCAATAAAATGTTGTTAGAAGCCGCATTGTAACATGGCTCCTAAGGATTCGCTAAATCAAGCCATCTAAGAGCTTAGATTTGCAGAAATTTCTTGAAGGTAAAACATTTTCGCTTGGAGCATTAAATTTAACTCCTTCATTTCATTTCCTAAATGAAGATCCAAGATGGGAAAAAATTTCGGGCAATGCATACCGGCATGTCTCTACTAGCATTTGAGTTTGCATACATTCATGTGATTTTCTCTTTTACAAGACTCATGTTAGGGCACATGTTTTTCTCATGCACACATTTCGTCTTAAACACAATGATCTACAACATGTGATTTTCTACAATGCTCACATCCCGTTCCCGTATTTTTTAGCTCTATATTCTACATGGACGCCTATGTGCTACTTTAGCTCTCATGCACCGTGAATCCTCTCTGCTTTTTATTGTGTCCGTCCCGCCCGCTAAGGGATTCTAGAATTTACCTTTTTCTCGTATAGGTTCAACAGCTTCAGCTCTCATTAAAAGACAACACTCTCTCCGCATGACACACACTCGTGTTCGTATTTTTGAGATCCATTCTCGCATTGATATCTATATCTTACTCCGGCTCTCATGCACCGTGTATAGGCTTACATCATTGTGGTTCAATTTTCCTTTCATAATACTCTCGTTCGACTATTTTTTTGATTCGAGTAATTTATTATCATATTTTGACTCTAATTATTATTTTTAAAGTCCATAATGATGTGTAAGTTGAAAGGTGGTGCTCTATCTCGTGTTCGTTTGATGAAATAATTCCTTCCATTTACGTTGCAATCGAATGTCCGTTGGTGCCGTACGTACATCCCTCTCGCCTCCGGCTTATTGATATACAAATATTGGTTCTCGATGAAGAAGATATTCCTCACTTACAAGATAGTCATCGTGTATGGTTTTCTTTAGCTAATTTATTTAATTAAGCTATGGTTTGGAGCTCACTTTCTTTCTTTCTAGTAAAATTATGTCTTTTTTCTTTTTATTTTCGTTAGATGCCTGGTATATTTTAACTAAATTAGATTTTCCTACATCCTATGTATATTCATTTCGGTATTAAAGGTGAATCGTTACTTAAAAAAAGATGCAAGAGGGTTTCCATTTCAAAGGCAAGCAGATTCATTTCTCAAGGACCTAGGAAGCACCCGTTAGCTATGCCGCATGGAAAAAAGGGCCACATTATATGTCATTAGATTAAGTTAAAGCGATGGCTTTCAAAGTCCTTTTTGGATGAAGCTATCGCACTTTGTATATTCCTTGCTTCCAATTCCCAAGTATGATGATAGGGAGCAATTCCTGAAATGTTAGTAGTTAAGAATGTGCCATCATGTTGGAGAAGCAAGTTTGTCTCTTTGGAAGCCGGAAATTTTATCTACATATCTCGGCTACTATATAAAAGTTAATGTTGGTAATAATAAAGGTTGGTTGTGTTTCCGTGAGCATGAATTCCACAATTTTTCATGTTTGTGATTGATAGGTATCTCGATATACATGGTAAAGCAAGTATAAATAAAATTTATAAATATTTGAGGAGGCAATGGTTATTTTGATTAACAATACCGCTCCAACACCACAATGCGGGGGATCTCCTTGCTTGGTGCTATCAAAGAAACCTTGGAATGTCTTTGTTCGGACCGGCATTATTCGAACCCGAATTTTTTCATAGTCTATGTTTTAATGTCCTTGACTTGTTTTTTGAATGAGGCCACTGCATCTTCGAGCATAATAAACTTGTGAAGAATGGCTTGGTTCCTGACCCACCATATATATCGACAAATATGGCCGGACCTCTTCTCGTGAAGGATTTCAAGTATGGAGAACTCCAGCACGAAAATGTTTCTCCAAGATAACTCTTTCAAAGGAGTTTTGTTTTGTTTTGTAATACTAAAATGGTGCTATGAGTATGGAAAGGTAATCCTCATGTATGTAATTCTTGGTGTTTTAATGCAATATTCCTGTCTTAATTGATGTGAAGAGTGTAACTAGGGAATAGATGACAACCGGAATTTGTGATATTGTATCTAGTCCTTAAGGCTCGGCCAAAGACTTCGAAAGACAAGACCATGTATATTTTGATTTCAACCTTGAAATATAAATTCAAAGTATTTTGATGGAGAAAATGTCTCATTATTTTCCATATCATAACACATGTACCCAAAAATAAATTTAACTGGGAATTACTATTTGAAAAAAATACAAAAGGACTCATGTTGGAATCTCTTTCCCCTTCAGCTAAGCTAAGGTAAGGGGGCAACCGATTGAAGGCGCTTTCTAGACATAGATAACCATAAAGCTTGGCATCGCACCATTTTAATTTTTTGTACGAGCAAGAAAATGGGGAATTCTCACATGAATATCATCTAGGCTGTCCTTGAAAATTATAATGAGGCCGATCAAATGATAAATGCAAGTTCACCATACGAAGGAATGTTGAGGATCTACCAAAACAACTTCATGAATGTCAATCTAAAAAACATTCCTTAACCATGCGAAAATAAGAACTCTACATCATTGGTTGAATACCTCTATCCTCGCATAAATATTCCTCGAAAAGCATAAACAACAGGCCACTCCAGGAAGAAGTCTCTCGATTCTAGAACATGACAATGACATGGAAACGTAACTATAACACTCCGGGCTCCACCGTTCTTTAGCCTTTCAAAGCCACGACAGAGAAATGAGGATTCGAAGGCCACCTTGCAAACCTAGCCCCGAAAACCGCAACCCTGAACAACACCCATTTGTTAGTGACAAGGTGATTAGCCGCCGCGTTGACAACACCTAGCAGGTAACTTGGAGATTATATATCCCAAAGAATTAAGAGTGCAACTATATCATGTAAATAATATATTAAAAAGTTTGATAATATTTGAGGTCGATTGCCAAGAATAATCTATGGATCCATAACTATAATCCTTCTACTCTATCTAGTCAATATAATGTTGCTTGAAGTGTCAATGTCATGATGGTGACCAAAACTCGTCAATTTTAAGCTTTACCGGTTCAGATTTGAATTTAAAATAAATGTGAAAACTAGATCTAAAAGAGTCCTCTTTTAGCCAAATCGATTTCAATATCTTGAAAAGTTTTGCTAGAATAGAACACTACAAGCATGTATCAATCGAATTTATTCCCCAATAAGTTTGCAAGTGCAACAATACCAAAGAAAAATACAAGATGAGACTAGACAATTGTTTTGGAAAGGATACCGCAGTAATAGTCGTGGAAAAAAATCATTTACATCTTCATCATGCTAGTACTACTATGGCAATGTAGAGTGTGGGAGTTTAGTCTTCACAAGAAAATTAGAAGCAAGAAATACATACAAGATAAGACCATGATGCTTAGGGAATTTAAATCAATCAAAGATGAAAGTTTGCTTTTGCAAGAATATCTCTCAACCAAGACTAGAACAATAAAATTCCTTCGAACTTTGTCAACAAAATTTAAAAAAGATATTATTAATATAAAATCTATCTCAATTATCTTGATTTTACATCATGATGGGGATATTTAAGAAAGCTTTTGAAACAATGGCCATGTAAAATTTTACAACTAAAATGTTACATCGTATGGGAAACACCCACTTTTAAAATGTTCTACTTAGGAGAACGTTTCATTCAATCTTGTGTGCTAGATGTCAATTGAATTAACATTTTTCAACTGCTTGAACTATATTTTAACCAATAACCGTTGTTAAAAAAATGAGAAACTTCTGCGGTAATTACAAAGGAATGTGAGATAAATTTTGTGAATGTACAAACACATTCACTATAATTGTGTCGTACCAGAACTCTATTATTAAAATCAAAACAAGCAAAGAATTTCCCACTGGCATCACAAGACATTGATCACAAATTTGACATGAGTAAGATAACCTATAACAACTACATGTCTTCTACTCGATTTGGTGTGGGATTTTGCTCTACGAGCCTAAAAAGTCTCATCTCATCATCTAGTGCTCATCTTGAATATAATTTAATGCCGAGGACTAAGGAAATTGACTTTTCTCCATATCTTGACTTGGCTACTATTCCAAGCCAGACATTTCTAGTTGCTTCCATTCCTTATTGTTGCCATGATGCCTTATTTTATGACTCGTTGGTCCATTTGTAAATAATGTAGGATCAACAACAATATCGCTATGGTCATAAGTCTTTTCTTGAATTGACCGCAAGGTGTGTGATTTTTGGTTTCATTTTATCAAATATGATTTGCACTGAAAGTGGATGGAACTAATTGATGATGAAATTGATGATGATTGATTAAAGTGTTTGAAATGCACATGGTGGGTAACACCTTTCTAGTATATGAAGGACAATGTAAGCCTTAGACAATCTCATCTCCAAAGCTAGAGACATAAAATGAACACCTAGTTAGGTATAGAAGATACCCTTTATACTATTGTCACCTTTATAAGAGTGACCATCTCGGAAAAAAAAATTATTGGACATAATAAAGTCATGATCTTCTTTTTTGCATGCTGGCTTCTAGACCAAGGTCAGAACCGTAATATCCTCAAAATGTGAATATTTTGGCTCATTTTGCTTCAATAAATTGAGAGTGATGTCCGTTTTGAACTTTGCACCAATATAAATATTTGGTTATGTTGTGGGAAACACAAGTACATGGTTATAAAATTATCACCAAAAAAAACACAAGAAATGTGGAAACACATATGATATGGCCCGGAAACATGTTCCCTAATTTGGAAAGTTGTTTCTTATTTTGGAAATGTGAGATGAAATGCCATGTTATGATAGTGTTTTTCAATATGCTTATCATGCACTTCAGAATTTTCTTTGATTTTATTGGGTGGACCCAACTTGCAATGCAAATGCTAATTCAAGGTGAAATTAGATGAGTAAAGGAGGCATATTAAATAATACTCACCACCATCAGATAAGCAAGCTTGGCCAGAGTTTTATGACATACAAATAAGTTGTAGTGATAGATGGGTATAGGAGGGAAAGTTTGCCTAGAGAACTTTGTCCACTTTCAAAGTGAGCTTTTTTCCCCTTGTGTACCCATCTGTCACCGGCTTATTTGTCTATCATAAACCTCCCCGTCTTTATTGTGCATTCTCACAATCAACCCCTCGTTTCTTTATTGCCTTCTTCTCTAGCCGACTTAGGACATTTGTTGGACGTCTCTTTCATCCACATATCACCGCTTTAGATTTTCTAAGTGAACATCCATGCATTAGCACCACTACAAGAAAGCACATTTCCTTCAAATATTGGCACAAATTTGTAAAAGAATTATACTCGATTTCAACACAAAGAGGAAAATGTATAATAAACAAGAAAAAAAACATATATTTTAGTCACCTTATTTGCGATAATTTAACAAGCTTGTCATAAATTAAAATGGATAATAATAAATATTAATATGAGGTTCATCACTAATACGTATTTTTCAATCCTCGAATAAAGAAACTATATTGTACCGCTCGAAACTCGATTTCCAAAATATATCAAATATTTTCTACCTTGGCTTCGCCAATTTTCTAGCAAGACAGATACAGAGATAGCAAGGCTACGAACTATTTATTAGGCTATAGCCAATTTTAAATCTCAATTAATTACGTAAATAGCAAGGCTACGAACAGATTCCTCTTATTTGATCTCATTAGGCTTATAGCCAATTTTAAATCTCACTAATTTGTTCACTAAACCTTCATTTGTAGAAATTTGGGAACCTTCAAGAATCTTTCCAAACCTGTATCATATTGTCACTGCCAAGCCCGATCACATTAACTCTATTTTCAATTTCTCTAAGCTACTCAAACAATCTTAAAGCTTCCTCTTTGCATAAGGATTGTTGTTCAATCTCGCCCAAACTCATTTTTCCTTGCTTCTAGTGTGGCCTTGTGATCATCAATGAGATTTTTTGACTCTCCCCGCAATAACAAGAAGATTATTATGGAATCCCATCAAAAAATTAAAAAAATAAAACAAGATTCAAATCGTGAGATAATTACAATAAAGAGCATGACAATTAAGCAAGAATAAGGAACTCGGAGTCATTGATCCCTAATAACGTGCTTGCGTTGATTAACAAGAAGCAAGGTAAAGTATTCTCCTATTAATCTTATTTCACATTAGAATACAATAAATGCATGATGCTACAATGCTTAAAATAAATGTTCCAATTTAATAAATCATCCACGATCATTTTTACAAGAAACTCACATTCTCCATACTCGAAAGTTTTTCTCTTGTAAGGCATACAAACTCTTCTTCTTCTCCTTAATTGCGTTTCTCCTTTAGCAACATCCTCGCACAATGGGAGGAACAAGTCACCATTGACAAAGTGGAGTTGTGTCAAATTCAGCATAAATTTAAATAAGAGTTGTGTCAAATCTGAAGCATGCATCGGTCAAGTTAATGTTGAATAGTCATGTACCTCACGTTTAAACCATTTTCTTTGCTTGCATCCTTGAGTTATGCTAATGAAAGGTCCAATCGTCAACCCGACTTCTTGTATTGATTCTTGTCACAAGGGAGGTCCGTCTCTCGGTGATACCTACAAAATTTCTTCCTTTTAATGATGCTCACTCACTTGCTATTCAAAGTAAAAAATTGATTCTTCTAGAAAACCGAACAAGGATCGATAAGCACGATGCTAAGAAGATCAAATTGTGACCGTATATATGAATGCCGACACTATTGAAGGAACGTGATTGTGAAGAAATCAATACAACCCAAAATGATCAAGATCATTGATATTTCAGGATGGAGGATATTGCAACTACCCCACCGCAACACCATTCTCGAATAGACTCGACACCATATATAGGGGAATATTATTGTTTTGTATACAATGCAAAACTGAATGAATATAGACAATATGAATAGAGCAAGAGAAGCCATATCCGAACCGATGGATGTTTCCATATATTCATGTACCGTACCATAATTCATCTACAAATGATGAAATTGAGGTCAAGCTTATACTATTGTAATAGAAATACCATATTGCAAATTAAGCATAGTGAAATCCATACACAAATTTGAGAGTATATAGGAATGGGTTATACCCATTATTGCTAATATGGGAAACTCTACCAATGTAGAGTAATATGAGAAACACATATATGATCAAGCAAGACAAAATGTCATAATTCAAAATATCATACTAAAGCATATGTCATATGACCTTATAGGCAACCGAATAAAGTTATCCATAACTTCATAGACAATTGGGAAAAAGTTCTTGATTGAATAAGAAAAGATACAAAAACTAGGATACAAATTCTACAAAAAGGCAAAAAAATCTCCTCGTACACTCTCGCATATTTTTTGAATACCATAGCAACGAAGAAAGGGGTAAGAGGTTACCATGGTTTAATGTAGAGTCTCGGACCAAGATACTACAAGATCTCCGAGGCCTTACCGCATCATGTCAATATCCCTTCCGTACCCCGAAAAGTAGAAACCAAAGTTAACAATGTTTACAAAAAGAAATATAATAAACACTATAAATATGCTTAACGAAAAGTATCAATACCGTGTCACGACCGGAACCTCGAAGGGAATAATCTCTTCAAGCAAACTCTTAATGTGTAGCACTAACCGAAAATTCCATAATGTTAAGAATCGTACCAATAAATTTACTTAGACATAAATTCAATTTCACTCTATACAAAAATATAGATATATAGTAATGAGTAATGGATGTGCACCTATACGATCGTGTCCACGATCTACGTAATAAGCACGAGGGGAAAGGAAATGTTGTTCTAGGAATGTTGTAAACTCGCATAAGTTAAATAAATATATTTAAGGCCAGCTTTTTTTAGACTAAATGTATATATATACACCAAAAAAAACATGTTAGATCAAAACCCTGTATGTACATACCTCGCCCATGGTGTGCATTTGTATTGTCCCGGGATTGCTCATAGTGGTCTCTACATGAGGTCGCATACTTAATAAGCTCATCTCACTCCATCTCCCTCAACACATCATCTCGGGGGACACTCACAAATGAATGCTCTCCGCACTAGATGAAGGTTGCCTCGTCCCTAAGCCGACTTCCACCCCCTCCTAAAGCACCGCAATATGTTCTTGTATCTTATCCCTCATTTGATGCAGCACCGGAGATAAGGGCTAACTCCTCCGGGAAGTGTAACTACCCTAGGTGATCAGCTTGGCCTAAACGAGGTGCCGGAGGCCTAAACCCAAACATCTCGCATAGCATCAGGTTGTTCATATGTACGACCTTTTCCAAATTTCCATAGAATTTGGACCCAAGATTCGTATAGTTAGGGTCCATGTGCTCTCTAACCGAGAAAAACAACATTCTAACAAAATATTGCGTACCTCATCATTATTTGGAAACTTCCCGTATGCATACAGGAACTTCTCATAAATATGGGGTGCAATATTAGGATCATTTAACTTTGCAATCTTCGCACGTTTTTTGTCTTCAAAGTGGCGCAAATCAAATAGTGATGAAGTTGCTTCTTTAGTGACCTTTTACTTTTGACTTCATTGTAGGAGTGGATACCAATCACCGATGCTCTCCTCCTACGCATCATGTCAAAAAAAACTTGGGTTGATGGTCCAACCCCACGCATAAGTCTCTATCAAACTCTCGAAATTGTGCAAAACAATTTGGAGACAATTTCGACTAGTGCGTAGAGATTGCAACTTTGCAATTCATTGCACAATCTCGTGGAATGCTCCCTCATCCCATCAACAAGAAGTAAGGAGATGGTATCTTCCCAAGGCATCTCTTCAGAATATCACTCAGATGGGTGTAAAGGATCATAGCTCTGGATTTCTAGAAAAATCATGGACCCTACGAATTTACCCTAGAGGGCTACCACCACCACCGTAACATGCTAAATTATTGCACGTATTAAAAATTAAATAATTTATAAGAAAAAATTTGTATTTAAAAAACTTTTTGCAATTTGAAAATACCCGTTGGAAAAACTATCTCTTTCCTCTTCGTTCAAACTATGCTCCCCGACGAGGAATGAACGTGTCTATGGACCCACTGCATAAAACATTAAATTGTTAGAATTTGGGCAATATACCACAATAAATTTGAAATTAAACATACATCAAAAACAATAAATTTTCATTTAGATTTACCTCGGGAGAAGTATCCAATTGTGGGGTGAACTTCACGTCGAGACATTGTTCTCCTTTGCCCTCACGCACAAAGCCAAGCCTCCAAACTCTCCAACATTTGCACCTATGGAGTATAATGTTTTTCTACATTAAACACGCCATTTGGAAAAAAAATTCACTTGTTCAACATTGAATATAACGTAAAATTGAAGACATTTTAACTAGGAATTGATCTTAATGTGTACCTATGCCGTGTATAAGACCCTCGTCTCCATACCATGGTCCGCGAGTAATGAATGTGTCTATGACCCACTATACAAAACATTAAATTGTTAGGAATTGGGTACATGAGTACCACAATAAGTTTGAAATTAAACATACATCAAACAATAAATTTGTATTTAGATTTTACCTGAGAAGTATCCAATTGTGGATGAATACTAATAAAATGATACATTGTTCTCCTTTTTCCCTCACGTCATCGTGCTTAAATGGGAACATGTCTCGGGGTGCCTCTGTTCGATTCCTTCACCGGGTGAATGAGTTGACGAGTAAGGCCCAATTGCAAGACAAAAAATTCACATTAATCAATTTTTCACAACGAACAATAAATATAACCTAATTGAAAACATGACATAACTAAACAACCAATGTACTCGATAATCCTCCTCTCATGGAAACGTCTCGTAGGGCTCGATGCCATGGAGGGGTTCCCCGTAGGGCCCGCCCGCCCTCATAAACAAATTAAAAAACAAATTATCAATCGACAGTTGAATGTCATCAACCAATGGATAACAAGTACTATATATGTACTATGTGTGAACGCATAGGCATGTTGAAAAGTATAGCTAGATCTACTTTCATGTTGACTATGTAATTATATTCTTATGTAAAGAAAGAAGTCAAAGTAATATTATCTAAAGACTAGGAACCAAGCTTTCCTAGGCTTGGTACGTAAGAGTGCAAAAAAGAAGGCTTTATCATCATTACAACCAAGATCTAATCCTTACCCTTGAAGAAGATCATTCAAAGAGAAATCACCAACACATCTTTTCTCCACCATCGAAGAAATCAAGATGAAGACTCTTTATCTTCACTTTCTATCAATCAAATATTTATTCTATAATCAAATAAAATGACTTTGTTTTTGGCAGGGAGATCTATAAGTCAGTTGGGTTACCAAGATTCCTCACATGAGAAGAATAGTCAGCCAGCCTCCTCGAAGAAAGTAAGGTTAAATGTCACTTGGACGAAATTGATGACTTGGGTATTCCAGGTTGTTGGCATTAAATGTTGTACAACAATTGAATAGCACGTCATAGGAAGAAATTGGAGAAAGAGGCGAGTATTGGTGAGGGAAAATGTAGCGACAGAAAATCAAAAAAAATCCAAGACTGTATGACCCCCTTCCATTCTCGAGGAAAAGCGAAAGCGACAAGTTCCCTTTTAGAGACTTCTATCGTGGGAGAATTAGCAAAGAGAAAGGCAGCTGAGCTTGGTCCAATGGACAAGATTTTCCAAAAAGAGAAAAAGGGAGAAGAGCTTGGCCTCACCATTTCATTTTTTTTCTATCGAACTTCATATCCTTTAATGTTGCCAGAGTCACCTCGATTTATTGAGATGTGTCGAGCTCTTTGTCATGGGGCTCCATCGTGTGGTATGTGCCTCCCGGGTCAGGAGAAGCTGAGAACCACATTGTTGACAAAGGCAAAGAAAGAGTGGACAAAATGCTTGAAACCTATTAAATCAGCATGGCCAACATCCGGGGTTAGCATTATTTCGATGGATGGACACAGATCCACACTGCCACCCACCGATTAACTTCATGGTGTCATCCACGAATGAGTGCAGTTTTCTTGAAAGCAGAGTGGATGCACTTGGAGAGTACAAGGATGCACAATATATGGGTGAGTTATTTCTCAAAGTTATTGAAAGTGTAGGTGTGGATTGTTGTGCAATCATTACGTGTAATGTGGTTTGCCAAGGGGCTGTCTGGCATGATTGTGGAAAGCAAAATATCCACAAGTATTTTTGACACTGTATATTGTCCATTCATTGAACTTGGCACCGAAATCTATTGCTTCTGATGTGCTTTGGATTGGAGCCACATATAATGAGGATGCACCTGACATATCCGTAACTTTGTAACAAACCATACTAAATGCCCTCACTATACTACGAGAGCACACCATTGAAACCATTTGAATAAGTACAAGGAACTATGCTTATGAGTACACTTTGCACCTCAGCATGGCACCATTTTATTGAACTTCATGAGGGTCTGCAAGCAGACTACTCATACTTTAAGCACCAAGCTTAGGATTTATAGCTGATTTATTTTTCCATAAACCTTATATTCATCATAGCGTGCTGATTATACTTCAATACGCTGACTTATCTTTTGGACACATGACATTAGATTAGATTCTACTTTTGAGTACAATGCCTTTCCTAATGATTAAAGTGATAGATTTCATGCAATAAGGTCTCCAAGGTATACGGGAAAAACAACTAGCAAATCTCTCTCGAGTCCCACCGTTATCACAAGATATACCATGATTTCGAGGCTTCACTACGCACTTCAACTCAAAAGTTGTAACAAAGACAAAAGAAAATAAAACCAAAGCTTGTTCTAATCTCCGAGATTACTTGGTATCAAAGCTAGTACTTATGGTGAAAGAGCAGTATTTGCTTGAAGTCAAAATCATTTGGCCTAGTTCAAGATCACTTTTCATATGAAGGGTGAAATCATCTATTGTTTACGAGTAGGGTTGAAAATATGAAGGTGCCCTACAACAAAAATACCATAAGCTTAAATATGTTATCGCAGGAATTTCCTGTTTCGATTTGTTTCTCTCTGTCTGCCAATAATGAATTTGTCGTTTGGGACTAGTGCATTCTATTTTTAGTCAGGCTGTAGCCAATATTTTGATGTTGTTTGAACCATGAAAATTTGCAAGTATAGTTTTTGAGTCACAATTGTACACTAATTGGTTTTCGTGGACATATGACTATTGAAAGAGTAGCACCAAATTTACGGATCCCTAGCTGACAAAGAAAATAGCTCTTCAAAACGACGAGCTACGGTCCCAAGAATTCAAGTGAAAAGGACAAGCTACCATAGAATTCGACCCGGCTACAGTGCAAAATTTCGAAAAACGACAAAGCGAGAATCGTGGTGCGGATGAATGGAGAATTTTGGGTAATTAGAAATGCAGGATACGAGTGTAAAAATCGCGAAAACAATAGGCGTAATGCGTTACTAATCGGAAAATTTTTGGTTTATAAGAACAAAACTCTCGGATGAGAGTTTAAAAACTCTCACACTAATTTTGCCATTGAAAAATCAAAACAACTACAACATTGCACTTAGTGCATCAGGTTTGTTGGTCTATGTTTTCTTACTTTTTCGTGGGTTGTATACCATTGGCGCTATGAAAATAGATGTGCATATGTTGTTCTCAGTGTTTCCGTAACGAGATGTGTTTTAAAATTTTATTACAATGCAATGTGACATTATCTCAAGCTCTCGACTCACTATGTGTTAAGAAATTTTACTTACATTACAGAAAGTATTTAATGTTTTTTTCTTGTTCTTTTAATTTTATAGTATAATTTTTATTCTATAATTTGAACATAATTATGAATTCTAATTATTACGACGATAGGTGTGGTATATGTTGGAAGTGGGCTTGGGGAAGTTCAAATTTTCATAAATAAAATTTTTTTTGGATGGTCTTCATTTTGAGAAGCTCTTTTCGGAATATTTTCGAGTGTGTCACAATTAAGTGACTATTAAATTAAGGGTTTGAGGATGAAAATTCACGAGCTTTTTCGGTTTCAAAGGAAAGAATAACAGAATTAAATTAAATTATTATTTATGCCGCATTTGAAATTTCTAAATCCTCATGTGTAAGGCCCCAAGACTTCATGCGTGCGCATGACTACGGTGGAACACGTGCGCCCGGTTGGCGTATGAAAGCGAGTTCGGGCGCCAGATGCGACATGACGAGGCGTAACGACGCACGGAGAGTCACGGGCACACGGGCACATAGGGGCGAGGCGAGTCACAAGGGCGGTAGTTGGAGGAAGAGGGCGAGTCAACACGACGATTGGCAGAGACGCGCTTATACCACCATGGGCACACCTCAGGCGAGCTAGGCCAGACGCGATGAGTTGGTGGGCTCCGCCAACATATTGGGCGTGGGCCATCGCAACACTTCATGGGCTGAACACCAAACGTGGGGGTCGGCTTTGGGTCGGCCGAGCGCCCCACACCCCACGAACGACGGCACTTCGTGGGTGGATGAATAAACGATGTGGGTCGGCTCGTGCAAACACGAGGCCCTCACTTTCACTAGCGTCCATATATATGATGGCGTTGGAGAGTGAAGTAGCAAGTTCGAAGCAGCAGCCCGAAGGATGAACAAGCAAGATGTCAAGGTGCACACGAGTTTCCAACAACTCGTTGAGCACGAAAACAAAAGACGAACCGAGCGCGTTGGTCGAGAGTCGGAGTCGTAGTACGTGCCCTATGCCGCACCCGCATGTGCTGGTCTACGAGCAGCGGTGAACGACGGACGGGGTCCCGAGTCGAGTGCGGTTCTGCAGCGCCAAGTCGCGCAAATGTGATCTGACGGCCACTAAACGCGA
The DNA here is from genome assembly GCA_034641835.2 of Pinus albicaulis. Classification (NCBI taxonomy): domain Eukaryota; kingdom Viridiplantae; phylum Streptophyta; class Pinopsida; order Pinales; family Pinaceae; genus Pinus; species Pinus albicaulis. The sequence goes on along the minus strand of JAXQQM020074222.1, from coordinate 53,215 downwards.
TTCACGGGGAGCTGTCGGGTGTCGGATTGAGGTGCCGTAAAAACCAGAAGGTGCGTAATTCCTCGAGACGCATCCAGCATATATGGGTGAGGGATGGATTGGACACATGGTCAGCTAAGAAAACGCTCTGCACTGATTTTGGAGCAACGGTATGAGTGACCCAGAGTGACCAACAGCTTGCCGCGATTTAGCGCAACACTACCTTGTGTTTAAAATACTTGATTGTATATGATTTTTCTATGCTAGTTTGATGATTGAAAAGCCTTAGAGCTTGGCTAAAAGGCAAATAGGCGTAACGAGCGAGAGTGGTTTACCTGCGGATTGGATCGTTGTAAACTTGTATTTTTATGAAACATAATATCCGTGCGGACTCATTTTAAAAAGGGAGTTGCCCTCCTTGTATGTATGGGCGTACATGTGGTTTGATATTGATGTTTATGTTTATTCTCGCACATTGAAATAACGATTTGCTACTATAACTAACGAATTTTGCTATAAGCGCTAGTACGGGTACTTGAGTATTTAGAAAGAAAAAGTACAGAAATACGGCGGTCGCACTCTTTGCCCTACAAGACGTGGTTGGAGAGACACTCGTGGTGTAGGGGGCATGGCCAGCTTGGTATCGAGAGGCCGGGACAGAGTTACGAGTGAGATTAGTAGACGCGCGCAGTGAAGCCGACTCTATATATGTTGGGGTTTCTGAGACTCTTGGGGCCTTGGGCGTAGAAAGGCATTTGTCGGGGGCTAGAGCTAGAATGGAGAAGAGTTAATTCCGAAGGACTTTCCCGCAAGCCGTGCAGTAAAATCTTTAAGAAGAACGGATGAAAATACGTTGATGAGTTTCGTGAGTTGAAGAAGACCTTTTATGTAACTACTGTGAAAGGGGTATCCAAACCACAGAAACCAAGGATGAATTCAACTGACTTATGAAGACATTGGACGACTATGGAAAGGAGCTAAAAAGGAATTGGCTTTAGAAAGAGCAATGCATGCTTCAAGGGGAAGCTGTCAAGCTTGATTTTAAAGAGATGAAACGTGAGCTTATAAGGAGGGTATATGGCTAGGTCAAGAATTTCTTTGAGAAATGTGGTTGAGGAGAAGGAAGAACTTGAAGAACAAGTTGAACCCGAAGATCCTCAAGCACATTACTAAACATTGCGGAGTTGAACCACACAAGGATGTTGCGGATGTAGAAGATGTCAAGGGTGAACTTGATAACCAAGTCGGACCAAGGCAAGGCACTGTTGCAAGCATCAAAGATGGATGATTCTCATGAGGATGATATGAATATGGAAGAGATGAAGAGACAGACTCGTAGACACAAGTTGAACCAAGACAAGACACATTGCAAGCATTGGTGAGCGAACCACATGGAGCAAGTTGCAAATGTGAGCATGATACGAGGATGAACTTGATGAGCGGTGGTACCGAGGATACGTAAACACATCAAAGGCATCTGATGAGGATGGAGGGACACTCACTGAGTGAATCTTCATGGAGGTGTGACTAGTGTTTAAGTGGGAAGCATAAGGAGGATGGACCGCATATGGGGATGAGGAAGAAGATGACTTCTTTGCCAACACCATCGATGACCCACTCACTTGGATGCATATGATGAGACCTGCATACATTGATGGGAACAAGGGACATGGAATGATACGAACCTTGATGGGGCGGTTTCGCTGACCTTACACTTGTATAGTTCAAAATGCCCTGCGGCCAAGGGTGGAGAGCGTGATGACCTTGTGATGGAAAGGGTCATGCTTAGCCACATAGAATGGCAAGTGCCGCATGACCCATACACTACCTTGGTGCGTAGGGCACGTTGGTGGAGTAGACTTCTTCATGGCTTCAACCAAGAAGGGACCGTACTTGAGTGACCTTTAGTGAGAGGAGACGCAGTCTGAAGGGAAGTACTCACATATATGATGGAGGGTAGGGAGTGTGTTAAACTACCATGTTGAAGCACACACACATGGTGTGTGAGGAAGATGAGCTACACACACAAGAGACTCAACACACAATGAAAGATAAGCATGAGGCTTTCTATTTTCCATGTATACAAAGATGTACATTTATAGTACAATGGTGTGACTCTTGGTTTCCCATATTCCAAGGTCACTTGGACTCCATTGATGACTTTTTTGCATTCCACACCTACCCATGTAGGGATTAGGTGTTCCAACATCCCCCTTAATCCGAAAAGGGTGTATGTGTGAGTCCAAGAAAAGAGTTGTAATATAAATTCAAGCATGCATGCATGGCAAAGACTTGGGCTCGAATCAACTCTCGAAATGTTGGAAAAAGAGGTGGTTTTAGGACTGACTACAAACAGCTGGGAACGCAATACTTGTTGCAGCCGGTTCAGGAACTCTTCAACGGCATGAAGCCGATAGCTTCGCTAGAGAATTGTCCTTCATAAAAAAGGAGACCTTCGACCTAAAAGAAGGGAGGTCTACTACTTCGTGGTGGTTTTAGGTTGTCCACCTGCTAGCGCTCGATTTCATCGCTACGGTGGCCGAAAGAGGCGAGGCTCGAGCAACATCAAACCAACACTTAGCCTCGTAGCTAGCCCTACGAGGACGGAGGAGAGGGTTCTCTCTCCTCTGGGTCAAACTCAGCAAGGATCTTCAAGGGGCTGAGATGACCGATAAGTAAGACTCGATCTTAGGCTAGTAAGCCCGGTATGAAAAGGGTTTTATGATGAATGTTGGGTTTGAAAGTTTGTGTGAGGGCGTAAAGAACGACCCTGAAAGACAAAGAAATGTAATAAAAAAACACTGCGATTGTCTCCCGAGGCAAGGTAGGCGGGAAAATTTAACATCAGGGGTGAGATTAAATGGAATGCAGCAGAGACAAGCGTGAGGAGCCGACAAAGGAAGCATAGAGGATGAATCACTTGTCGCAGACGAGAAGAAAACATTAAATATGAACAAAACTTAAAAAGGCGGAAACATATAAATTATAAATTCTACCTTTAACACTTCATTTCGTTGTTAAATGGAGACGATCATGAAATGACATGAACACATATCAGGTTACATATATGAAACAAAAAAGAGGACACAAATGTTAAATTTCAAACCACGGGAATCTCGAGAAGCAGTGCACGGGAAATTAATGCCTATTAAAATCTCTGCACGAAAGACCGATGACAATGGAAGCTACGTGTCTCTCTCCTACCCTCGGCTTCTAGAATTCCCCTCCTCACAATTGATTTACAATGTATAAATAAACTCTTATGTTTAAAAACAAAGTGTCGATCGAAAATGGGGAGTTGTTTCAGTTGAAATGATGAAAATAGGAAAGGGGAACAACATTCTCCATGAAATCCTCTCGCTGACTACCTCTCATCTCACAAATAATTATTTTAATACATAAACTATTCTAGAAAAAACAACGGATCGACCCCCCAAAACGGGGCGGCTGTTTCAACTAAAGTCATGAAGATAGAACGAATCCTCCATTTGCTCTTAAAGATGAGAAAGCCTTCCATGTATTCCAGAGTGAAGACGTACATAGGGCAAAGCGAACCTATGAATGCCACATGCAGCCGCTCTCAAATTTGCGGAGATACGCTTTGCCACTCTTACGAAAGAAATTGCTAAAATATGGGTCAAACTACCACATATGCTCAACGAGTATTTCTCCAAATTACGAAAAGGTTTATCCCGCTCTGAAGTGGGGGCACATTCAACCTCTCCAAGCGAATAGTCTTAAGGTACCATGGGAGAGAAGATGGCCATGGTAGTACCGTTTACTTGTGGCTCTCTTTTTTGATCCATAATTGAGTGCCTACGAGGACTTTCAAGTTTTGTCATGGAACTAAAAACGCAAGGAAGAAAGTGGCTACGCGCGTAAAAATTTAAAACCAAAAGCCTCGCTTGTCAAAAATGTATCTCACACCGCTGATCCTTTTTCGAATATATATGTGCAAAAGACCGCATTGGAGAGACAAACTCATGCGTTTGTAGAACGGGTTGGAGACGAATGGAAACGGGAACCGGGCGCTCAACTACGACTTTTCGAACCTCTCGTGTTTGCGTGGGTCGCTCACCCTCGCGCGTGGGTCGCTGCGGCCCCGAAGGTGGGTCTGCGCCCCCTTGCAACTTCACAACTGTTGAAGTGACCTCCACGTGGTGTCGCTGCGCGCCGTGTCGGGTCGCTGCGAGCTTCAAGACCCTTCAACGTTGCTTTAAAAAACTTTGAAATCGGCCTCCAACTCCAAATCACGACTTTGAGTGTTGTGGATCGTAGGAAAATGGAAACTTGTTTGCCCGACTATGGATCATATTTGCTAAATATTGTGATCGCTATGCGTCTCGTTAGTTTTCAGGTGATAGGCGTCCGAGTAGCGAGCATGAGTCTCAACGAGCTGCACGAAGACGAGACGGAGCTAATACCAGACGGCTGCGCTTTCTTCGCCTTAATCCAGATGCCAGCTGAGATGCTTGATATCACAAGGAATGCCCTTCACGAATCTATGTCTCGGTCGCAATTACCGAGAATTTTAATGCTGCAAGAGTCTCCTCGACCCGTTACTCCTTCATTGCTTTCTCCGAGCATGATAACAAGTTCTTCCACAAGTACGCATATCAGCTGCATCCTCCCAGGTATCTCATTTGTAATCACGTCTTTTAACATTGAACCCAAGTGGTTTCACGCTCTCTCCTCCATCTTTGTGATGATTTACGTAGTCGGGTGCTTAGATGTAAACCTCGCTTCCCTAGTAGCACTACGTGATTTTCTATTAACAGCACCAGCATAGATTTTAGCTCCTTTGAACAATGAAATGATATCAAATGCATTCATAAGAGAAGGTCTCGAATTCCCTTAAATTCATACGTTCCATTACAAGGTGTTCACCGTAATCACTAAATACGGCATCGATGTCATCCAAGGCGGTACATCTTTCTCCTTCAAATTTGGTATCGGATTGTAGCCTTTCTTGAACCAAGAACTTTCTAATATACCGAGGAATTGTAATCAGATATTTAGGATCTACGCTCAAGTATTCTCGAGAATCGATTTCCGAGCTCCCGGAGAAAAAACCATTTCAAGTACAGGTGAAATACGCTCGTACATCTTCTTATAAAGGGCTATAATGTTAGGAGGTTCATCAAATGGTAAATAAACTTCGGCCATGAGGATAAATCGGTAATGACTCCATAGAGACCACGGACGACTTTAGCACCATCACTATCCCTTATCCACAATGACCTCTCCGGGGCAACATAGTTGGGGGTTCCGACAAGCGCTATGACGCTCCATCTTCCTTCATTTGCTTTGTGAAAAGTGCACTTAGACCAAAATCAGAGATCTTCATATTTCCCCCTTGAATGATCCCAAAAGAAGGTTCTCGCGACTTAAGATCTACTATGGTAAACTCTTCCCAGCTAGGTAAATCCGGATCACGAGCAACTAACCATGTAGAGGGCACAGTATAACCAAATGACAGTCGAAGACAACTTCATAGACCAAATCTAAACCAACTGGACACTGGAGAGTTGCCGATGATGTTTTGTTTTCTTTTGTTTGTGCTTTTGCGAAGAGATAGGAGGCGAGCCATGTGCCTTTTCGAGAAAAGAGTCGAAGAATTTGATACATATTAAAAAACACATTTAATGATTTCTTCTTCAAAACGAGGTTTTTGAAGAAGAATCAATTTCACATTGATAACATTCTCGAAACAAACATCTGCTGAATCTTCCTCTGGCCTACCTCTGGAAATGAACCACTACCACGGAAATTACTCTTTAATGGCTGTAAATAAGGAGAATCTGAACCTTGGTGAATTTGATTGCGGCAGACTCGACAAGATGGAGTCTAACACCAACCAACCAAAGATGATGGTTTTAGGTTATCCATCAACCGAAGGTATGCTCATGGGCATCCGTATCTTTGGCTACATCTCTGAATCTGGAATGACGAATTGTGGCTCAAGCTCGCTTGAACTGATGGCTACAACTCTGAACATAGAATGAGAGATTGTGGCTCAGGCTCGCTTGATCTGTCGTCGAAGCTTGTACATGACCACTATTTTCCCCCCTTTCAGGGACAAGGTGAGACGATGGCGAAAACTCAACTGCAAATTTGTTCAATATGCGTGAACAAGTTCTAACATGTGTCGTAAACATCTTCTTGGTTGTTGATGCCCATTGCCAAGAAGTTTATCCATCCAAGATGAATCTTGGTTCTCATGTGAGGCTTATGTTCAAGCATCCGTCTCAAGAATGAGTGTGTCGAATTACGTTGCTTGCATGGATGAAGATCAAAACAGTGATCTTTCATATGGCCAACTCGATCACAGTGTTGGCATTTCTCAATCTGTTGTGGAAGTGGAACAGGATCTGGAACAGCTGCAGGTGAACTGTCATACAGGAATCCGGCACTCTGAAATATGATGGGCTTTGTGTAATCCGGAATATGAAAGGACACATCCTTGTCATATCCAAGACCAGTTCGGTGCTTGTTGTGGACAAGCTCTTCCCAAGGTCTGATGATGGGCTTAGGAAGTGCAGGTTGAACTGCTGCATCTGCATGTACATCTGCTCTAGTACAAAAATTTGAATGTGAATCAACTGCAACTTTATCTTCTTTCTTCTGATGAGAGTCCTTCACAATCTTCTCAACAGAAATAGGTTCAGAATGGTGACTCTTTTGCTGAAGTTCTTCTTGTTGGAGCTGAGATTCCAACTGTAAAAACTCAATCTTCTCATGTGCATCTTGTAAACAACTGTGAATTTTACAAAGAGCATCCTTGCTCATTTTTATCATGTCATCAACATTTGAATGAATGAGGTCATTCAACAACTCTAATGCCTCATTGATTTTAGCCATTTTCACAATTAGGCTCAAAAAAATGAAAGGGTGTCGGCTTCAACCGAAAATGCACCCGTTTACAATGTGATTCAACAACAAATACAAATGACTCAAGAAATTCTCAAAGTACAAAGTGTGCTCCTCAAATGATGGCTGGCAATCAACAATCCAACAATTGAAATACTGATTGCAACTTTGAATGAAGAAATATCTACTCACAATACAATGTCACTGCAATACAATATCTCTGCAAAAATGTACAGCAAAAACAATTCACAAGAAGCCTTTGAGGCAGCTAAATTTTCCTTCAAAGAGCTGTTTTGAATGATAGAAAACTTGTCTTCAAATGTGAATTCTTCAAAAAATCACCCTTCAAATCAATTGCACAAATCATTAAATGCAAGACTTCTTTTTTCTCTTCTATTTGTCCATTTGCTTCACATGTCATTTTCTCTTCATTTCTGCTGTTCAAATTTTTTCTCTTTCCTCTCTCTCTGCTTTTTTTTTAATTAATTAAAAATTAATTAAAAAATAAATCAATGGAAATTAATTAAAATAATGGAGAGGGGATTAAAAGGGAGGGAATTTAATAAATCAGGGGAAATATTAAAATGGGAGAGGAGGGGATATATTAAAATGAAATTAAATATGAAAATTAAAAAGGGAGGGGAATGTATTAAATGTGGGAGGTTTTAATAATAAAAAATTTAAAATGGGAATGTGTATACGTAAGGGAGGGAGAGGGCAGATTTATTGGAGGGAAGGGAGAATATTATATATGAATTAGATGGTGGGAATTTAAATAAAATATCGAATTATTTTCCTTTTAAAAACGTGGAAGGAGGGGAATGTATTGAAATGGGAGAGAGGTATTATCTGAAAGTTGGGTAGAATATTAAAATGAGAGTTTTAAAAATTTTTAAAAAGGAAATCGAATGGTGGGAGGTATTAAAATATGGAGGGGCGTGTTGTATTGAGAGGTGAGGGACAGAGGGCCACGAGAGTGTAGAGGCGTTATGGAGAGGGAGGGAATGCGAATGGGAGGGCCGTAGGTTGTGAGAGTTAGCGTGGGGAAAGCCGCAGGGTTTAGCACAGGTGGGTGCGTAGAGGGTGGGACGTAGGTAAGGTGTAAGCGCTGCCATGAGCAGTCGATAGGTAGTGAGTAAGGTGCAGGAAGAGGGGCGGGGTAGGCAGGCGGAGATGAGTGTAGGAACCCACATGGGAGGGGCGTGTATAACGCAAAAGGTGAGGGCGTATAAGTGAGGTGTAAGTGCAGTGCGGTTTGAAGTTGTAGCAGCCGTGAGGCGTGGCAAGGTATGTGAGCGAATGTGTGTTTGCAGGGTTTGGAGAATGGTAGGGGGTGCTCGAAAGGCCGGGGGGTATGAATCGATTTTTTTATTTTTTTTTATTTTTTATTTTTTTTAAATGTTAAAAGAGCAGAGAATAGAGAGCAGAGAAATTTCTTTCCAGCAGCAGAGACTTTAAAAATTCAGAGTTTGAAGGTACTTGCAGAAATTTTTCAGAAATTGCAGAATTTTCAGGAGATTTCAGCAGTGAAACCCAGAAATTTGCAGATATTTTTCAATGTAAAACTCAGAAATTTTCCATAAATTCACTTTGAACAATTTTCCAGCAGCGCTTCAATGCAGAAATTAAGAGTACTCAGAAATCTTTTCCAGTGAAAAAACAAAAACTTCTTCAGAAACCCTCTTTAAACTATTTTCCAGCAGCTCTTTAAAATGCAGAATTTAAAAGTGGGCAGCAGAAATTGCATGGAAGTTCAGAATGAAAACCTTCAGATGCACAGCTGCTTCTCTTCAAAACCAATGCCAGAATGCTGCCAATTTCTGAATGCTGGGATTTTGAATGCTGCTCTTCTTCAAAACACTTCTGAATGGCGGCAAAAACACTGCTGCAGAAACTCTGAGCGCTGCAAAAATGTCAAGAATTTTTGCAGATATGCAAGGCCATAAACACAAATGGCTCACTCAATTGAAGCAGGGCCAGCAATCGCCCCGCTCTGATACCATGTTAAACACCATGTTGAAACACACACATGGTGTATGAGGAAGAGAACACACACACAAGAGACTAAACACACAATGAAGGATAAGCGTGAGGCTTTTTTATTTTCCATTATACAAAGATGTACATTTATAGTACAATGGTGTGACTCTTGGTTTCACATTCCAAGGTCACTTGGACTCCATTGTGACTTTTCGCATTCCACACCTACCCATGTAGGATTAGGTGTTCCAACAAAGTAGTGACCGAGAGCACTTCACTTTGACATTTTGAGACATGATGATGATGAGAGTTGAGCCGAGTTCACTTAGATGAACACATGGGCAGCCAAAGTCATGGACATGGACTACATGGAGAGCTCTATAGATGGACTGATGGGACGTTGTTCACCATGAGCAACTTGGACATTGGTTGGATGAGCAGCCTATGAGACATTCATATGTTTGCAGGTGAGAACTTGTGATGGCACTCATGGCCAATACAAGTAGGCTTACCAACGCTTTGGATATGATGAGGCATGGGAGTTCATGGTAGAGTTGCATTCATTGGAGACTTCATATTATGGTGATCTTGGAGTATCTGACTCATTGAGGAGCTGAGGTCAGGATTGGTCCTGATTTTGATGCATTATGGGATGCATACCTTGGAGCACATTTATGGGGTGTGTTCAGGAGGAGTCACTTGATGGAGATGATAGAGTTGGGACACTTTGGAGTTTGATGGAGATGCAACGATGGATGCCTTGGTGGCACACACTTTGGCATGGGCTTGAGTCTACTTGACTTAGCCACACTTCTTACTTTTGATGATGCTTGGAGGATGAGTCTACTTTGCATAAAAGTAGCACATGGATTAGCATCATGGACAGCATGTTGTGGATGAGATGGATACACTTCATGGACCCAAACATGGCACTTGGATGAGATTCAGACTTGATCGAGTTGATGGATGTGACAGGTTGCAGGAGGAATGACTAACGCATGGTATGAGGATGTGCATTCTCATGATGAGGACGTTATGGTTGGATTAGCTACCCAACTAGTTCGAGTTGTGGGGTCCGGAAGTGTGCGGAGTTGTGCCGGATACATAGCAGATTTTGTTATGTTGATGTTTGTTGGAGTACTTGATGCAGAGATTCACATGGATTTAACAATTATTGAGGAGATATCTCATGGACATAAACCTTGCTGGTTTGTGCAATGGCGTTGCAACGATATTGTGCGATGAGACTTTGCGACGAAAGTTGCAATGATACTTTGCGACGACACGATGCGACGATGGTAGCACTATCGGGACGATAGTCGTACTTGAAGTGGAGGAGGATGTAAGGCCCCAAGACTTCATGGGCGCGTTCGGTGGAACGGGCGCGCCGGTTGGGTGTTTGGGTGAGTTCGAGTGCCGTGCGACGTAACGGGCGTAACAACGCACCAAAGAGTCACGGGCGCGCGGGTGTAGCGAGGCGAGTCATGAGGGCGAGTTGGAGGAGAGGCGAGTCAACACGGCATTGGTGAGACGCGTTTATACTACCATGGGCGCACCTTGGGTGAGCTAGACCGACGAATGAGTTGGTGGGTTGGCCAACGTATTGGGCGTGGGCCGTCGCGACACTCCATGGGCGAACACCAAACGTGGGGGTCGGCTCGGGTCGGCCGAGCGCCCCACACCCCACGACACGGAACTTCGTGGGCGGATGAATAAACGGGTGGGTCGGCTCGTGGCAAATGAGCGACCCTCACTTCACTTGGCGGTCCTACTATATATGATGGCGTTGGAGAGTGAAGCAACCAAGTTCGAAGAAGCAACAGGGGACGAACAAGCAAGAAGTCAAGGGTAGCACACGAGTTTCCAACAACTGCGTTGGGCAGGAATGATGACGAGCGAGGCGTTCGGGTCGAGCTCGGGTCGTAGTCGTGCATCTTGCCCGCACCACAGAGCTCGGGTCTGGGCAGCTCGAATGGCGGACAGTGTCCGAGTCGGCCGGTTACGAGCGCGAGCAAAATGTGACAGTGGGCCCAGCACTACACACGCTGATTCCGGGAGCGTCGCGGTCGTCGGATTGAGGTGCATGTAAAAACCAGAAGGTGTGTAATTCCCAAAGACACATCACATCCATATGGGTGAGGGACGGATCGGACACACGGTCAGCTCAGAAAAACTCTCTGCACTGGATTTGAGCAACAGGTGAAAGGTGACCCGAGTGACTGTGACGACTTGGGCGAAACTTTAGGGTAGCACCTCTCCAGCGAGTTGAAACTCTGTGATTGTATATGATTTTTCTAGGCTATTTTGTATGATTAGCAAGCCTTATAGCTTGGCCAAAAAAGGCAAATAGCCATGCCAAGGAGCGAGGAGTGGTTTACGCTTTGGATTGGATGTTGTGAAACTTGCTACTATGTGAAACATAATATCACGATGACCTCATTTTTAAAGGAGTTGCCCCTCCCTTGTATGTATGGGCGTACATGTGGTTTGATATTGATGTTTATGTTTATTTCCGCACATTGAAAAGAACATTTTGTAATATAACTAACGAATATTGCCTAGGTGTAGTGCGGGTACTTGGCAGGTATTTAGAAAAAGAAAAAGTACGACAAGTGCGCACACCGCCTACAAGACGTGGTTGGAAGACACCCGTGAGTGTAGGGGCGTGACATCATGGCACTTATGGAGTCCATCCTTTCATTTCTCAAATTTCCTTTCATTAATCCTTTGTTGTATTGCTTGCTCATTGCAATTAAACACTGTAACTTGCTTTGAGGAAAACCTTGGTCTCTGAAAACATTCTCTCATTTTCACTCTTTCCCATCTTGTAATTTTGGAACAATCAATAATGGGTAATAATAATAATTTATATTTATCTATAAAATTTTGTATACTTTTAATGGTAAAGAATATAATTAACCTTTGAAAAATGACAAGAGTAGCTTAAACCTTAAATATAGAATAACTTGTTAATTTTAAACCATCATCACATTACATCTCTCTCATATATAAACTATAAAATGCATACTCTCAATGCAATATGATATTAAATATATTAAGTGATAATAAATTTGAGAAGGAAGAAGCCAAAGTGAAGCATTAAACCTAAGGAACAAAGCAAAGAGTATGCTTGTGAACATTATAAGGATCGAGTTTTAAATTTATATAATACTTCAAATACATTTTCTACATGTCTAGTGCAAACTTAAAATGAAAATTTCATGTAAACTTTAACATAGGTAACAAAGTAAAATCTCGTTATATGAAATGATAGTGATACTAGGTGGATATCAGCTTGCCACTCACACCTCTTCCATCATGCTCCAAGTGGTTATATATTTTCTTGGCAGCTTTTTCCTATAATTTATGGGTCTCAAAATCACGAGGCCTTTTCGAGGGTCCTAAATGATGTTTTTTGGCAATTTGAGAGGCCACATGCCATAACATGCCCTATTCCCGTGGTCAAAATTTGTATTCCTTTAATAGTTCTTTCTAACAGCCACTATGCACCCTAAACAAATATTGTTGTATGCAAAATTTGTACCCTCGGGGGAAAGTTGATGTACTACTAACTCACCTCGATATCCACGAAACCTTTTGTTGTTTCATCTTTTGGGATTAGGGTTTTAGACCTATGAGTTCTTTATTTATGTTAAAATGACATTCCTTTAGCCTCTTTTTGGTCATCAATTTGGTGAATGCACATAAGCTGCACATCTCTCTATGTTTAGAGATAGATACCACCATTCTAACCAAATCAAATTCGGGGTCAAAGCTTTGAAAATCCAAGTCTTATTATGGAGAATAAGAGATCATATAATGTACTTAGGAACTCACTCTCTACCATGCATATTAGTGGAATCATTGGTAGTGACCGGGTGATGGTTTTTCCAAGCCTTCATCTTGATTAATGAATTGAATCCCACTTACGACTAATATCAAGATGTTGAGATTCTTTACGCAAAATAATATAGAAACATCATTTTGACTATCAGAGGAATTTGAAAAAGAAGAGAGATTAAAAGTGTCTTCATCCTTTTGTTCACTCTACATCAGAAATGTAACTATCTTGTACCGATTTCCATGTAAACCAACTAATTGGGAGAGTTAAAAGTATCTAGAGAAACTACAATTGGAGTAGGTTGATCGAATCAAGGTACATATGGTCATGTGGTGTAAATTGTAGAGGATGAAAGGTAACCCTATATATAAGCAATACTTTTCTATTAGATCAGATTCAAGTTTTGAATTATGCACATCAATCTTCGGCTAAGGCTCCATGGATTTATTAGAACATTTAAATTTTCCCTAGATACGATCTTGTCCATGGGGAGGAAATAAAGATAGGATAAGTGGATCAATGGTTCGATTCTCAAGTTTTTCCCAACTTCACTACCAGTACATGAGAGACTACTTTATATGGTGATGGAAAAGGAGGAAGAGAAGGAACAAAAAGGAGAGTACGGGTTCATCCTTTAGAAAGTTTTAATTTCCCCATGACTAAGAAAAATGTTGGGGAGACTCATATAAGATTCATTTTCATATGGTTCTAAGGAAATTTAAACTAAATATTGAATTTTTTTCATTCATAAAATCCCAATCCACATCTTCGCTTGGAAAATTACGTAAGCAAAAGGTAGAAGAAAATTATCCATAAAATCCTCTAATGATTCATCTATATTTCATTATAAGTTAATTTATCCTCTTATACACATTTCAATAACCATACATGTCAAAGGTTTGATGAAGCTCTGGAACAATTAGCTACGCCCTCTACGACTATGAGATCTCTAAGCAAGTGGAAACAACTCAAAGGAAATGAAATCCAAAACGAACATAGCATAAAAGAAACAGCTAATTACAATTCTTCCAAAAATAAACGACAACTACGATTCAATACTGCGAATTCGAACAATCGGATATTCTAAACTCCGTCAACAAAGATTCAATTGTAATCTAATAGTAAATCCATAAATGAATGGAACAACAACTCAACGTCAGTAATTACGTAACAAAGACCGCCGATAAATAATAATAAGTTTGATAAATGAAACAACAATAGGATCGATGCATTTTACTTCAATCAATTAATGACATACAACTACTGTAATGAAAATAAATCTTAAACACACATTGCACATTAACAAACCAAGATTAATAATACAGAGCATATTAATCCACCGTGAGCCGGCCCTTAGCGCTAGTGAAGTACCACTCGGGTCTAACTCGAAATTCTAAAGGATAGATGAAAGCGGGGTGTTTTTATATTAATCGAAAAGAACATTACGGATAGTCGCTCTCTCACGACAGAGTCGAGAATTTAATTGCAAAGGAAATATATAAAGTCTTTTACAAAAAACGAGTACCGTCGTCTATCACTAAAGATCGACGCCTTTATATTCGATCCTTGGACGGAAAAATCAAGAAAGACGATCGATTTTGTCGTGCCGATTCGATCCCTGAGGGATTCGAACCTCCTTTTATTTTATCACAAGTTCTATTTTCTTGTTTCGTAGCCGAGTCGTCTCTTTGCCCTTTTCGGGCAATCCCGTTCGAATCTTCTTGGCTTCAGTACGACTATGGTTCATCGTAAATGGAGTAGAGTCAGATTTTTTTTAGCCACGCCTTTTGATACAGCTCTCACCTCTTCGAATTCCCACGGTTGACAATAAAAACAATCTTTAGTTATCCATTTAGTCTTAATGTAAACCTTTCCAAATTAATTACAATTATCATGATAGATTACCTTTTCAAGACAAAGCGGAAAGTATGTTTATGGTGAAGAGAATGCACAAATACATAAGAATTTCATACCTCTTTCAATGCCCAACACTTCACCCCCTCCTTATACCTTATTTTCATGTCATCATGAAAAACTATAATTTACATGGAGAGCGAGTCAAAGAGTAAAGTCGGAGAAGGTTTTTCATTGAGAAGGGTCTAAAACCATGATGTGCAGACTTAACTCTTCGAGAATATGTCACGCATGTCCCCTGGGAAGCTCATAGATAGCTTTGTAATCCAAAGCAGGTACCAAACAATGGAGCTGCGGAACCCTACACCTAACTAAAAATGGCCCTTCTTTCGAAGACAAGATGGCCACTAAAGCTTTGTTAAGCTTGATCTGCAGCTAGCCCAAAGTTCCTATAATTGAATGGCTTCCTACTTTTGTACGTTTTGCTCGAGGGTTCTCCACGGATCTTGTGCTGCTACATAGGCTTGGTCCCTAATAGATGAAAAATAGTTCGTTCCTTTCAAAATGATGCGAAGCTTATGAACGAGCGCCCGCAGCTTGGGTAACACCTTTCCTTGTCATTAGACTTTTCTCACCTTTCAGCCCATAATTGACATGGGTCCTAGGGTCTACTCGACCCCATAGATCCAATGCATTCTCTTGCCTTTCAAAGGCATTATAGGCTTTAAGCCACTTTAATTGATTTATGGCACAAAAGAAATGAAGGCCCGAAAGCTGCTACATCTCCAATAAAAGGGCTAGGATTTGATTCAGAGTCATTTTCAAGAATTAAATTATGCAAATAAAACTCTCACACAACAAAGGCGCTGTACTTTGTCCCCCGTAAAAGTCATGAGCAAGATATCAGGTCGTAAACTATATTTCTTAACTCTATTGATTTGCCGACCCTAACTACCTTGATTTTGCAGTCGCAAATACCTTTCTACCTGAGAAACAAAGCATGTAGTTTTTTGGCGTATGGCACCTACAAGCTAAGACATCGGTACTATAATGAGCGAGAGAATGTCCATTTTTTTTCGTGTTAATTTTAATTGGTTTCTTATGCTTTATCGCTCTTATCTCTTCTTCTCGACGTTTTTCATGAAACTCAGATCTTTCCGCTCTCATGAATAATTTTCATCTGCATATCAGTAATTCTTGGTATTTCCTCCCTTGGGACAAGATATCTTCTTCCGGCTTTTTGTCTCTCCATTTGGACTTGTGCCAGGTTCTTCTTGTGATCTAACTAATGTTGAATCACTAAAGAGTTTTGTTGGATCTGCCTGGAGTTGGTTGTTTTCATTCAAAAGTCGGTTCTTCTCGGGAATACATTTGATGTTGGGACGGCACATTTCGTTGCTCCCCAGTCCCTCATAAAAGTAGGCTACGTGCAGATTTCTATCTTCGGAGCAAGGCTCGATGTTGGAATGGTTGTTTGCTCTAGCTCCGAGTCCTCATAAGTAGGCTCGCAGTCGTTTCTTCTTCTGAGACCATTTCGATGTTCGAGATATACTGTTTGCCTGCTCCCAATCCTCATAAACGAGCTCAAATGCGATTTTCTTCTTCTACCTAAGGGTTTCTTTAGCGATGAAGCCACTCTCTCTTTTTCGATCTTCGCTTGATGACAATGTGAGTTTCGTCTTTTAGGAGTTCGCTTAGGTGTCTCCGCTTTCATTTTTAAAATCCTAATGGTTTGCCTAAGCGTTCAATCAACTTATGAAGCTTTTTCTCCTTTCTCTCGCAAAGCTTCTACTTCCGTTGTATCTCTTCTTGTTCTTAATGGGACAGACTCAGCTTTGCTCATCTAACCTCTAATTGTCCCGAGCGAGGCTTTGAGCCGTCTCTGAGTGAAATGCTTCTTGCACCTCTTCTTGGGGTTCTTGTTCCATAGTCTCATGCTCTTGATTAGATTCCTCGTAGAATCATACGCTTATATGGTCAACCTCTCATGCGGTTTCCTCTCGTGGGTTTCCGAATCGAAATGTTGGTCTCGACGATCGCGCATTCTCCTATTCGTGCATCTGCGGTAAAAGCAACCCTAGCTCCGCTGAGGTTTGTCATGTTTCATCGATTACACCCTCTATCAAAGGCGAGAGAATGCGGGAATTTGATTAATGTCACCGAAGTTGGGGGTCTAGAGACCACTGCGTAATTGCTCATGTTGGCCAAAATGCGGGCCAATTGGTCTTCTGCGGGCAGAGGCTCGTGTTGACATTTTCGATGCCGAGTTCTAGTTTCATCCTCTTTGTCGCTATGTTCGCATCACGGATGTGATAACTAATTTCCTCATCCAAATACCGATATTTCACCTGTCGACTTCTTCTTCCTCGCGAATCTCCTTCTGATCTCTTCTTCGTCGAATAACGATTTCTTCCTCCTTCCGATTGCTTTTTTCCATCAATATGGTAACTTGCCTCTTCCTCATCCGAGATAACGAACTTCTTCCTGCTCAGACACGGAGTTGTTTTTCAATCTCACGGGTATGGTGACTCACTTCCTCCCTCATCCGAGTACGGAATTTGTCCCTCCAATTCCTCTACTTCCCTCAGGTACGAGGGACTTGCTCTCCTCAATTATGGGAGGTTGTTCCCTCTTCATCCGAGCTACGTTTAATTGCGTGGGGGTTCGGTACTACCGCCTTCGGGAGTTCCTACTATTACTTTCTTGCTTCGTTTTAATCGGAAAGGATTGGTACGTAAGTGGAGGGTCCAGCTATTGAGAGCAGCCATCCTTTTCCGCTTCTCGAGAGTGGGTAAAAAGCCATCCCTCCTTCAATAGAAAAAATTAGCTCTTCCTGTAGTGGTTCTGTGTTGGGTCGAGCTATCGTAACTTACTATTAGCCGAATCAAGCAATGGTTGACCACCATGTATTGCATGTCTGTGCTTTTCTAATTCCACGAGCAATATCATGCAATAAAAGAGTTTAATAATGCGAGTAAATTGATAGTGCATTTTTTTTTAGCACGCTAACGACTTAAGATGGCGAGGTCTTACCACGTCTTTCTCTATTTGTCGCATGTTATGTAAGCTCGCACGATCACGGCTAATTATGTCCATGGTTCGCTCTAGCGACGCCGGGTGTACTCCCTCTCCCCTTTGACTATTAGCCTCTCTGTCCCTTCACTCTTGAAAGATTTGCATGGCCTCCCCCTGAATTCCCGATTTCTCTTACGAGTCCAGACGAGTTCAGCTTGTACGGGGATGTCGGATACTTCGAGAAATTATCTCATCGGTCTTGCTATCGCTGTCCTCTCCTCCGGCTGTGGAGGAACCTTCTGTGATTTAACAAGAATTCAATAATGCCTTTGCTTCATGAGGTTGCTGCATTCTCATAAAGTATGTAATCCATCCCGATGTACTAACTATTAGCCTCGTGGCAAAGCATCGAGACACAACCAACGTCAGAGGTTCGCTTTGCGAATTGGACGTCCTCCCATTACGATTTCTTCGATTAATTGTTCTCAACACACGAGTATCGCAATGAGAACAACACAACACTGATTCGCTACAAATTCGTTATTTTCTCGAAAATGCAAGGGTTTTAATTCATATAAAAAATCTATTGCGTAGATACGTGTGAATAAATTTTGGGTATCCGGACTCTCGCATGCGGAATATTTCCCGCCCCAAACGAATGAAAGGTCGAGGCCTCGACACGTCGATTAAGGTGGCATGTGTGGAACAACTATAGGATAGTAGTGAAATAAACGTGCGCAATCATGATAAAGTCAATCAAATTAAGTAATTACTGAAATCAATGTGATACGATAATCGGTACTCAGAGGGAATCACGTTGTAATAATTCAAGTATGAGGTGGAAGGACGATGAAAAGATTAATGTAATTCGCGCTATTTACCACATTAAAGTAATATGACCGATTTATAATATTTTTCATGTGTGATGGTTTGGGGATAGAACTTAAGGAATTTTATGCATTTCGTTTACACCGATATTCAATGACAGAAGATAATCTCGCGGGAATTGTTGTTCCTTTCAAAAGGAACAGCGAGGAAATGCTCTGTGACATGCATGCTTCAGTTTGAAAACGAACGAGAAAAACACCTCGCGCAAACCGATGTTCCATTCGAAAGGAACGGCGGAAAAATATCCCTACGAAGTGTTGTTCCTTTGGAAAGGAACAACAAAACACTCACTATAGCGTTGTTCCTTTCAAAAGGAATGCGAAGTGTTGTTACTCGTTAGAAGGAACGACAACACGAAAAAAAACACAAAATTTTTTATTATTTTTTCGTTTTTAAAGAAACTAAATTCAAACGAAATAAAGAAGTATTAACAAGGAAATGAATTTCAAAAACGTAAACCAAAAACTAGCAAAAACCAAAAAGCAGAAGAGAGAGAATACATTATGTACAAAAAATTAAAAAAAACCAATTTATCAAACCGGTGCCGGGAGAGGGATTCTCCTTCGGCAGGTGAATTTCAATGGTGGAGTCTTCCCTTAATCACTGGCAAAAGGATTCACGTGTAGCGGCTTACTATATAATCGAACTCGATGGCCATTAACAGCTTAAAAGGAATGCCCGTGATCCGTTAATGGTGACTAGTGTGAGAGTTTTTTTGGAATCTAAGCTACGTGATCCATAATATAAATTAGTAGAAATTCTTTCGGTAATAATCACATGCGAAAAGAACGAGGTCGACGCAGTTTTGAACCAACGAGTGTGGTTCATCATCGGAACTATGTGGAGAGATCGAGATCCTGGACATTAAGTATAAATAGATGTAGAAATGACTCAACTAGCCAGTTAGGATAACGAAACTAGTTTGACTTTGAAAAAGTAAATATTCCATTATTTATTTATTTATTTAATTTTATTTATTATTATTATTTTATTTATTTATAAAACCTTTAATATATTAATATAATGGTAAGTAATTTAACAAATCGTGGTGTATATATGTAAATTTTTGTAAATTTTTGATTAAATTATATAATAATTAATTATTATTATTAATTAATAAATATAATTAATTCTTATTCATATGATTTAATTATAACAAACCATCTATCAAATAGTTAAACAAAGAGTCAAAATAAATAAATAAATAAATAAAAATAATCAAAATAATAATAATAATAATAATAATAAATAATAAATAATAAATAAATAAAAACAAAAATAAAAATTAATAAATAATAAAAATATTTTATTAATTAATTAATTAAATAATTAATATTATTATTATTATTATTATTATTTATTTATTTCTTTATTTATGGTCATGTTGCCTTGTGGGCGGGCATCCAATGTGTATGCATCGACAGGTTGCCAACTAAGGTCTTCTCATAAAATTAAAGGGTGTCCATCTAGCAGTTCATGGTTTCTGATTAATAACTAGGAAATCAACAAGGTACTCCTGTGAATCTACGAGATACCATGACATCTTGTAAGGTGCCTTCGGTTTAACTACCGATTGATTAGCAATTCCAACAAGGTTGTTGTTGGTTCAAGTGATGTAATGCCAAGTTTCGACAAGTAGTGGTTGTTAAAATGTTGATTGCTTCTCCTAGATCAACTTCAAAGCATTAGGAAATGATTGGCCATTGAGTACGAGCTCTATTCATTGTAGGGTTTCCTAGATCTTCATACTTGATAGGTGTTTCCATTCACGATAATAAATCGAGATAAGAGTACCGACTATTTGAATAGTGGGATTGGTTGTTACTCTCCTCTTTGGTTTTTTTGTATGCATAATTCTTTAATGGCTTTGCGTATATAGGAATATCTTGAATGGCTTGGAGGAGAGGGATTACTGGATACTCATATAAATTTTTTAACTCTCCTAGAAGAAGATCCAAAAATTAAGTCAGTTTGTTCTAATGGGCGAGGGATGATCAATCATTCGGGAATGGTGGAGAGGAGAGATTAGTTCCTTGTTGTTGTTGGTTCACTTTGTTGATCTTGATGTTGATTCTGTCTTGTTGAACTTCACTCTCATTGTATTCTGTTTGTTCTACCGATGAATCTGGATTTTTAATATTCTCATCATTATTTCTCTTTGTTTCAACTATACTGCCGAGACCTTAATTAAAGATAGATCGTTACACTTTCCGATTAGTTCAGCTTTCTACTTCAGGAGGTTGCTCGTTATTTCGAACATAGGCTCGAATCGGGTTTATTGTTTGGGTTTGGGTTGGGTTGAAATTTTGGGGAGTTGAGGTCTTAAATTGGTACCGAAGGGGTTTGGGTAAGGCACTAGCAAGGGTGTGAGCTGAGAGGGGAGGGATTGATCCCTGCTTTGGCTAATTTGAAGGTTTTTGCCAATTTGTTCACAGGCTCCCGATTCTAGAGAAGTAGAGTAGGGGACCATTGTGTAGGCCAAAATGAGTGGGCAAAGAAAGGAAAGCTAGGCATGGTTATTATGATTTGTTTGATTGGGCCAAAAGATGTAGGAGGGAATGGTTGTTGTGACCAATTGAAAAATGGTGATTGATTCTACCACATCCCACTATCATCGTGGAGCATTATGATTGAGGTTGAAAAGAAAATGGATCATTTTACATACACGATGGTCGTAGGCCCTTACTGATCGTACAGCTTAGTTAGCGAGACACACCACTTCGATTCTCTCCCTCGCCTCTTCATCAGTCGCTTTTAATGCCAGAGGCTGCAGCAGGCATCATATACGGGTGATCTCTTGTACAAATGGCATGAACTTTAACCACATCCAATGGGCATTCTTTGTGGCTATGTTTCTTTCTACACACAAGACGAAATATTGCAAGATTCTTCTCTCGCTACGCTTCCGATTCTCGCTTGGCTTGCATGATATCAAGCTGTGTTGTTAACATCCCCAGATATGTCTGTCTTAAAATATTCTACTGTATTTATGATCCTCCGCACGAGTCACACCTTCATTAGAGGGCTTATTCTCCCTTGTGACTATGTCACGTTCGCTCGATTTCAATCTAGTATTACTCCTCGAGAGCATTCGATGCACAAATCAACAATGTCGAATAGCTTTCTTGATATATATCACCCTTTCCCATAAGATTTAATGTCTCAGCACTCGATCTTTCATTCCCCTAATTAATGCGAGTTTTCAAAACGTTATCGTGTAAGGGTGAAGATGCATGAGGTGATCTTTGAAGATTGTACTAAAATCGTTCCACATATTCTTCCAGGTCTCACTTTGGAGTTTAGTCTGTCATCTGAAATATCTCATCTTTTAGACTCTCGTGACTCGCAATAGTCTTGATATTTCTGTAAATAAACGCATTCTTCATATGGTCCCAATCTGTTATGTGACACCTCCACCTAATCCCTTAAACTCATCTTGAGTGCTTTGCTCCTTTTAACGTAGAAGGGAAATGCCTTTAGTTTTTGAGGGTCGGTGGTATGCAGCACCGTATCCTACACACAGCACATCAAATTCAAACGTAAACACATCTGCGGATCTTCCGATGTTGAACCATGAAAAGGTAGGACATATCGTTGGAGAGGGATAGCTTTCATGGGTGCATTAACCGTGCAGTTGTCTGCTATAGGGTATTGCAAGCCGTAGAGTTTTGCTTCTGGTGATCGGAGGTTTTGGTTCTGGCCATTTGATCAAAAATATGCCAATACACTTCCAGGGATCTCGGCGGAATTTCTGGGTTGGCGAACACAGGTGGAAATGATTTACAGCACATTCTCTATCACAGGCAATGGGTATTCCCTATTGTCTAGGATACCTTTGTATTTGAGGTGACTCAAAATCCTTGGTTTTTGAATAGGTTGAACAACACTTCCCCTATTTGGGTTGTTTATTGTCCGAGTAATTTTAATAGGTGATTTTGTGTTTTTCTCCCTGTTTCCCCTTCTCACTTCCTAGGGGTTGTCGTCATTCCTTCTTGCGAGGAAAACTTATGCAAGGATTCTCAATGTCTTTAGGGAATCGTATGCTGACATTTCGCCTTTGCTGTTAATTTCGTATATCTCGGCTGAAGGCCTACGTATGATTGATTCTTTGCCCGAAGGCAGTAAAACTGGCACGTCTAGAAGTAGTTCTTTGTAAATCTACGGATGGTTGAGACTCGGCTTTCTTCAAGGTTTCATCAATAAAGGTCGTGCGCCTGAGGTCACAGCCCTTAGATTTTCGGCTTTGGGAGGGTTCTCTGTTTTGCTTAATTGGTTTATTCATTCAAAAGAAACAATTCTTCATTCCTACCCAAAAAAAGAAAAGCTTATTTACCTCTGCCGTGGAAGCGAGCACGCGGAAAGCAAGTATGTTTCTTGCCCAGTCATGCAGGGTTCTTACCTTCCATCTTTAATACCACAACTCTCCACGGCGGAGAGGAAATCGCCTAGTGCATTACTCCCGTAAAATGGCATACACTCTCCGCAGGAAACTAGCGCTAAAGAAATGTTGAGCTGTAAAAAGGTATCTTTTAGACACCTAATTACCCCACATTAATCATCAATGCGGGAGCCGCTCTTTAGCACTTTGCTTCGAATTTCCCTGCACCGTGGGGTGCCCATAGAGCATTGTATCATCTACGAATTGTCGATGCATTACCGCGGGTCCTTGGTGTACCGGTTTCGATGCCTTTGAGTTGATTCTGCTTGTTTTGCCTTGGCTAAGGATCTTCCTAGCCTTTCTCTCACTATAATGAAAAAAGAAACGTAGACAGGGATCTCCTGCCTTATACCTGCGGACGGAATGAAGGGTTGAAGGGGTCCTCCCATTCGGTAGCATTGAAAAAGAAAGCACTTGGGACTAGCTTCCATTATCCAATTTTTTCCATTGCCGACTAAATCGAAAAGCATAGAGAAGTTGCTCTCATATAGTGCCGCCCGAGATGTCGAAGGCCTTTGAAAGGTCAAGCTAGATAAGCATACCCGGAGTCCCTTTTTGTTTTGAGAGAATGCGCAACACTTCCCGAGTGAGGGATTATCTTTAGTCAAGTTGATCTGCCTACCTTCAACATAGCGGCTTTGTTCCCGAGAAATGATTGAGGGGAGGATAGATTTAAGTCTCGCTAGCCATCGGTTTGGAAAGGATTTTGTAAAGGACATTACAAAGGGCTGTGGGACGAAACTTGTCGAGGGAGTCGGCTTGCGTCTGATTTGGGAATTAAGGTGAGGAATGTGGCATTGATGGCGGTGCAAAAGAAACTTTACGGGTTCCGTGAAAAGTTCCTTACCAGGTTGAGAAGTTCGACCTTAATAATGGGTCACAGTGACTTTAAAGAATTTGATTGTAAAGCCGTCTAGTCTATTCGGGAGCCTTGTTCGAGAGGCCATGTTGAAGATTGTTTCTTCAATCCCCGCTCGTGTGAATTCTCTTAGAAGGAGGGATTTTTGCTCTATACGTAACTAAGTTGGGAATGGCAGGCAAGGATACATTTCATTGATGGCTTGGGTTCTATCTTGAATGGGATCGGCTGGGGAAGAGAGGGTGAAAAAAGAGTTGAGTTCGGGTCCTATATGCTCCCTTTTATAAACTTGATCGCCATCGGCCTTTTTTGAGGGAGAGGATGCGATTATGTGCTCTATGCTTTGGATGGTTGTACTTATGGAAGAAACTAGTGTTGTGTTCTCCTCGTTTAACCATTGTCACCCTCGACTCACGCGCTCCATAGCTTGATCTCTTCTTGTTTTATACGGTTCTTCCCATTGGTTTGCGCATTTGATTCTTGAGCTATTCTTTCATCATTGGGCCCTTCTTTGATCAAAGATTGCTTTCGAGAGGTTCGCCATTTTTTTCCTCGAGATTCTTTTTTTGGCTTTGAAATATACGTTTATCAAAAATTGTTTTTTTCCAGCATTTGAGGTTGATTTTTTATTGTTTTGAGACTATCTACCGGAATATGTACATGATATTGTCTCTCCTTATGGTGGCTTGAGTCCACCAGCGTTGTATGTTTTTGCATGAATGATGGAGTGCATCACATTCCGGAAGGCTTCAGAAATCTGAATTTCTCTGTTGTGGGGCTTATCCAAATTGGTGAAGTGAATACTGCACTCGGCGGTGATCGCGAATCCTCCGATAGGCGTTTAATGTTGGCCTCCATGTCGATATTTTGCAGCTGGGGCATGGATTCGGCTACATGAGGAACCTATAGAAACCTTGATCATGCTATCCTCGCTTGTTTCCTCCCTTGCTTATTATTCCGGTATGCGGACCATGTGACTATGGAGATGTCCAATGACGTTTGGATTCAACAATAAAGGTATTGAATGCTTCCGAGTCCTTTCATCCAGTATTCATAAGCCACTCCCTTTTTTTCTGCTAGATTGGTGATCATGTTGTAGTCTTCGCCTAAAATCCGGTGGTTTTCCCCCATGGTGTTGCTCCGAGTTCGTCCCGAGTGCTCGCAAAGCATCTTCGGCCTTTTCTCCCGGGATATGTCTGGGGTGCATACACGTTGGTGATGCATCATCGATTGCCTTGAGTCTCGGCATGTTGAAAATGATCGATAATGAGTGCTTGGTGGACAGTAACGATTCATCACAAGAAGAATTATCTTTGTTCCAAAACGTGAGTAACCCTCACCACTTGCCCGATAGCATCTATGCTTATGCTGATGATACTTTGTTGGAAACAAGTTTTTTGAGTGTCTCTATGCCTTTGGGAGAGCATTTTGATTCTTGGAAGAAGTATGATGTGCGAGGTGTACTGCGAGAATAGCGGTTTTTCAAGATCCTTCTTTGGTGGTGCCGTTGGAGCCTCACGATGTTCCGGGTTGTGATTTTCATTGAGCTACCTTTGGAGAAGATAGGACCAAGAGCCCCGATTTTTCCTTCATTGATTAGGCGTTTGCACGGTTCTTGTGTTGGTGTCTTGTGGATTTGCGCACTCTTTTCTTCCCCGGGTCCTTGGCTGGCTTGTATTCGATCCAAACTCTAGGTTGGCTTGAATGCCCGTTTTGGGCTGCTATTTCCCCCATTTCCTTTTGGCACGCATTTTTGGTTGATGTATTCCTAGTGCAAGTATGCCATTTCTATCTTCTCCAAGTGTTCTTGGGGAATGGCATCGACTCCCGGTTGGACCATTGCTCATTGACCTTTTTGGAGATCTAGAGTACGCCTAGGATCTCCTCCAGAGGATTGTTTGAAGTGGTTGAGGATGGGCCGCTCTTGTTTGCATTTACTCGTGCATTGAGGGGGTTGCAAAGGTGGAGGTGTGGCTAGTATTAATTTGAATGGGAGAGGGATTCACGGTTTGTGTTACGGTGCACAGGGCGTGGATTGAATGCGAGGTTGTGCTCTGGGCGTTGGTCTGTAATCAAAGATTGACTTAATAATGACGGATCTTGATTATTGAGGGCTTTCGGGAGACTATAGGGTGCTCCAATGAGTCAAGATTGCTCATAACTTCAAAGAGATTGTTTTGCCGGGTTGAGGCGATATTGGTGGGGGTTGTATTGGTGGAGGGTTTCGAAGGCTTTTTTTCCTTTCTCCCCCTTTGTTCTTTCTTTGGAGATGGAGGAGTGAAACTAGGTGTCGACGAGCTTGCACAATGGAATACATTTATTTATTAGTAGGGTGATGAACTTGATACAGTGATAGACCTTTTCTCACAGCCTCACGGATACTGCCTCTTGATTTCATCATTCTCCAGTAATCAGCAGCGGCGATAGATCGGTCCCATTGGGTAGTGGCGCACATGGGGTCGAATCGAGGTGGGTGCTTGGCTCCGACAGAGTGCAGGAGGGAATCTCGTGGGTGAGAGTGAAGATGTCCCCATACTCCTCCACAACCTTATCCATTTTTTTGTCGATGTGAGAGGAGCAAGTATCCCAGGAGGTCATGGAATTATCTTAAAAGCTATTCTTGAGGTGTTTGGATTTGATTTAAGATGGATTTTATTGGATAATGCGCTTTTGTTTCTTCTCCCTAATTACTTTATTCTTCTTAACGGAGTTCCTTCAACTCCCGCTAATGCTACACGGGTTTAAAGACAAGGGGATCCACTTTCCCCCTTCCTTTTCATTATTAGTGCCAGGCATGGCCTTGGGTTCGTACATATTAAAAAGTAAGATCCCGGGGAGAGTCAACTTAAAAGCCTTAATCTTTTGCTAGGGACTTTACAAAACTTTCATAGCATCCAACACGGTTGTAGATGACATGTATGCTCTTCTCTGTCAAGCCACTCTAAAAGAATCTAAGGAAATTCATATCCATTCTTAAATATTTCATGGAAGCACTACGGAACTCTTATCAATAATGACAAATAAAATGTGTTTATATTTAATACTAATATTCTCTCCCAAAGATTTTTATTTGCCTACCTTGGGATTCACATCGGATCCTTCCCTATGAAATATTTGAGGAATCCGTCTCAATCTAAATTCTCTTCGAGGTCTTTGGGTGGAAATATCATCTAGTTAATCGCATATAATCTCGACTTCAAAATTGGGCATTTCGTAGGTGCTTAATGCTACGATTCGAGTTGTTATGTTAAGAACTAGATCTTACAATCCATTCATCAATCAACTCTCTCGGATTTGACACGCCTAAAAATCCGTTGTACATGACATGGCTAAGACGTTTAAAAACATCCTATGGCAAGGATCTCAACAAGCACGTAAATGGGCTCTCCTTTCATGGGATAAGCGTACGAAAATAAAAAGGACCGAAGAGGCTTGGGGTTAAGAGATCCATATTTGCTAAATCGAAGTTATGGGAGCTAAGCTCACGGTAAATATGGATCCTGACCATGGGGAGTGTAGAGATTTGTGGAAAATAATCTCGGAAATCGAGAAGAAATTAAATTTCCTTAACTATTGTAAGGAAATTAAAAGTTCAAAATAGGGACCTCAAAGGATCCATTATTTGAAACTTGATAGCACTAAATAGATATCTCATCCCGGTAACACAATTTTTGGGAAATTAGAGGAGGCGTCATTGCCCGAGTTTTGGGAGGAATCATGACAACAACAAGAGAAAAATATTCGAGTGAAATTGATTTGAGGGAGATTTTCCTATTCACTAACAGGCGAATACTGAGACAATAGCACAATTTTTGGATGAAGGAGACAGAGCTTAAATGGCGAAAAATGGAAGCTAAAAGACCGATGGAAGAATGTCTAAAACTTGTCAATGGGAAAACTATGTGAAAGAACTTAAATCTAGAAAAGCTAGCTTAATAGCAACACGAGAGGGATATACTCATACTACCGGGGGTATTGCACGAGAAGAGCATGTTCACAATACAAGAAGGCCATTACATAAAATCAAAATAACATTCATAATGTAGTTGTGTACCACTTTGGAAAAAATATGTCGGAAAAACAATGGCCGAAAATTGAATACTTTTTGTGGCTACTTAGTCATGGAGAAAAATTCTTACTGGGATCAAGTACGAGAAGAAAGGAATGCATGGCCGAGTGACGGATTAATTATGTGTAAGAAGAATGTAGAAACATGTGGAACACGTATTTAATAACTTCTTTAGTCATTTGAGACCTTGTGGAAAAAAATTTCGTCCCTCTTTCAATAAACGGATAGGGACAACAAGAGCCTCGGGCATACAATTGAAGTACGGAGAAAAGGAGGAGTATACAAAGCCTTGTTCTTAACATAGTGTGGGGACTCTTTTTATGGGATTTCTCACTTATGGGTCACTCACAGGAAAGAAAGAAAATTAAGGAGAACATTCAGAGAATACGAGATATCAAACAAATTGAGAAGATATATGGAGAAGTGGTTCTCGAGAATATCGGAAGAAACTATCCTCACCGAGAAATGGCATGAAGATGACTGAAAGCTAATGGGCATGAGGATGGGATTTTGGCTATGCTTAACTTGAAACCTTCAAATTCTGTGCTCCTCAGACCTCATGGAAACAAAAACCTTTGGGAAGACATTCGCATGATCCCAAGATTCCTTTGAGGAAGCTTAGGAATCTCCACCCGATTACACCATAAGAATCTAAAGCCCATAATGCCTCCCACATGAAATCGGTCCCAGGAATCCATAGTGCACTACACTTCCACCTAATAAATTTCATGGGAATCCAGAAGTCCACCCAAAGGATCTCCACCTTTGTGAAAAACCAAGAGAAATTTCCATGCAGAGTAACTCAACATCTCCACTTGTGCAAGAATCAACAACAAATCACCCCTACCTTATTAACGTGGTTGTTTGTTTACTTTTTGCAATGTTTCGGACTAGTTGCGAGTGTGCACTAACAATGCTTCCACACACTCTTAATGCATAGTTCTCATCACTACGATGTGATTATTATGTCATTGACTTCCTTTTTTCTACGAATAATACTTTGGGACTGCATCAATCATTGAATGACTCCCCTTGAGAGAGTGTGTGCTCTCATCTCCCATTGTGTTGACTAGCGTCTACCATTCCACATGACCGAATTTTCCTTTATTTCTCTATCTCATACAACATCGTCAATTCTTATTACAATGCTGGAGAAATGATGTGGGTGACCGACTTTTCCTTTGTTCTCTATTTCTCATACATCATCATCAATTATGAGTACAACGTGAAAAGGACTTGGGTGGAATAATTGCAACATTCAATACTTTTCCCTACTTCCCCAAGCCATTCTATACTTTCCTTACTTGCCCAAGCCATTCTGAAGGAGCTTCCTCCTAGAGCTATAAATCTCTGTCCTTTCACAATCTAGTCATTTCATTTGTATCACATTCAATTGCAATTACCTATGAAAATATTAAGATGAGGGAGCAACTTTAAAAGTGTTCACACATCCATAAAATATTTTAATATTTAGGATTAAATAATATTAACAAATATTTTAAAATATTTTAATACAAAAAAATAACAAAAAGCTATGTTTAATATCTAAAATGTAGTGCATAAATAAAATACATTCATATATACATAAATTATGCATTTTATTTTAATGTTAAATATATATTATTTCCAAAATAAATTATATATGTACTAAATGAATTTCGATGCTCAATTTCTAACTTGCAATACACACAAATGCATGTATATGAATTTGAACACACAAATACATGTATATGAAGTCAACGAGTCAAAAAGAATGCAAATCCCATAAACTAGAGGTTAACTCTAATTCGGAAAAATGAACAACGAGAATAAGTGAGCTTGATGTTCTTAGAAAGAGGCCCATCCCTTTTTGTGCAGAGATCTACACAACTCTGTACGAATAGAAAATCAATATCAATCTAACCTGGGGTGACCCTTCTGAGTTTATCGATTCCTCCAAAAAAGATGTTGATGCCACTTGTTAAATATGAAGCCTTCTTAATGAAAGAGAAAGTCTGAGCTTGTTGTAGTCGTGATTTATAAAATCACTAATGGAATCGACCATCAGAATTTCTTCATAGCTTCGACGCCGCTCGCTTTTACAAATCCCCAAAAGAGAATTATGGTGCCTTTTTATGTTTATATTACCGTAGGGAGAATATCCAAGATCGAGCTTGAATCAATTTGAGGGACTTTCACAAACGAAACTAAAGGCATATTTTAAGAGCCCCAAGACTTCATGGGCGTCGTTCGTTAGGACAGGCACGCCGGTTGGGCGTTTGGACGAGTTCGGGCACGCGTGCGACGCAACGGGCAACACGTCGCACCGTTGGAGAGGCACGGCGCGCACGTAGCGAGGCGAGTCACGAGGGCGAGTTGGATGGAGAAGCGCTCGTCCGAGTTAAACCAACCGACGGCGTTGGCAAGACGTTTATACCACAACGGGCGCCCCTTCGGCGGGCGAGCCGACGAGCGAGTCGGCAGGGTCGGCCCGCGCGTTGGGCGCGACCAGCACGCCGCCCGTCGGGTGAGCAACCAAACGTGCTCGGCTCGGGTCGGCCGAGCGCCCCCACACCCCCACGACGCGACGTTGTCGTGGGCGGATGAATAAACGGGCGGAGTGCGGGATCATGGCAAACGAGCGCCCACCGCACTTCACTTGGGACGTGTGCTATATATGTGATGGCATGATGGAGAGTGGAGGCATCAAGCAAAGCAAAGATCAATCGGACGAAGACATCATCGAGGAGTCGCACCACGAGTTGCCAACAACTTGTTGGTGGAAGAAACGGCGATGGCATGACAGCGAACGAGCGTTGGTCGAGTCGGGTCGATCTCGTGCACGTCGCACCTGAGCCACACCGCGGCTTCTGGTCGAGTCGAGTTGCGCGCGCTACCACGACGCCCGTCGGGGTCGAGTTGGAGTCGATTCGAGGCGCCGAGTGTAGCGGGCGGGGGTCGAGCACTATAAAAGCGTGATTCCGAGGAGCGTCGGGTATGGGATTGAGGTGCCGTAAATTGTAGAAGGTGTGTATTTCCAAAACACATCCAACCATATGGGTAGAGGGTACTGGATTGACGCACGAGTCAGCTCGCAAAAACGTTTTCCGCACCGATTTGGAGCAATGGTGCAAGGTGACCCAAGTGACCGGCTTACTTGAGCGATTTAGAGCGACACTTCAGTGACTTGATGATTGTAAATAGTTTGTAAAAGTATATTGTAAGCTAGTTTGATGATTAGTAAGCACTTGGGGCTTGGCCAAAGAAAAATAACCTTGAGGGGGAACAAAAGTGGTTTTTGTTGGATTAGACATTGTAATCTTCTTTTTATAGGAAACATAATGTCTGACAGACTCATTTTAAAGGGTTGCCTCCCTTGCTTGTGTATGGGTGTACTTGTGGATTGATATTGATGTTTATGTTTTATTCCGCACATTTGAAATAAAATTTGTGTGTAACTAACGAATATTTATGTAAGGCTGATAATCTGAATATGGAAATATTTAGAGAAATGCTGACGTCTCTTTTACTAGGAAAAATGGTTTGAAGAACACGTGGTATAGGGCGTAACCAGTTGGTATCGAGCTACCTAGACGGATGGAAGTCGATAACACAAGCTATTTGTTATTTTATACGATTGATACTCAGTAGAGCCAGAGTTGTGAGGTTCTGAGAGCAAAATGTTGGTAAACATATGTTGGGGGTTTCTCTTGAGACCTTAGCTAAAAACAAGCGTTTACCAGGAGCTAAAGCCAAAGAAACGTGCCGAGTTGGAAGAATTATAAGGAGAAGACTTGTGAATAATTGCAATGGATAAAGCAGTTGAATGAAGAAATCCCAAGGATTCGGAACAAACTTGGAGTCTTGGAAAGAAAATTGGTGGAAACTTGGAAGAAGGCTAAGAAGATTCATGAAGAGGTTAATGAGGCTAAGATTGCTCTTATGACCTTGTGCAAGAAGGGGATCTCTGACTCAAACCGATATGAGTTTGAAAGACTTCGAGACAAGATGGACCAGTTTGATGGATGGATGACATTATGCTATGAGCTACAAACTCACCGAGATGAGCTTGTTAGAATTGAAGAGAAGAACCATAAGAAGAGATTAAAACCTTCTATGGGAAAACCGAAGCAGAATGTTATGGATGTTGTTTTGGTAAAGGAAGAACTTTTGCAACAAGTTGAACCTAAACCAAAGACACCACAAACATTGGAGCTTGAAGCTACAAGGGAAGCAGTTTTGGAGGCTCGGAAGAGGCTTATAAACATGACGAAGTTCTTGGAGGAAGGAAGGCAGGAACACTACAAGACTCTTGTGCAAGTGGAGGAACACTTGGAACACATTGAAGACAAGATAGTGGAGATGCGAACTTCCTTGAAAGACTTTCATGGGTGGACTGCTGAACTTGGAGAACCAAGGGATGTTGCAGATGTAGAAGATGTCAAGGGTGAACTTGATAACCAAGTTGGACCAAGACCAAGCACATTGCAAGCATCGAAGATGGATGATTCTCATGGGGATGATATGAAGATGGAAGAGATGAAGGATGAACTTGTGACACAAGTTGAACCAAGACAAGACACATTGCAAGAATTGGTGGACAAACCACATGGAGATGTTGCAAATGTGACCATGATCAAGGAGGAACTTGATGAGTAGGTGGTACCAGGATCGAACACATCAAAGGCATTGATGAGGATGGAGGACACTCACTTGAGGAGTCTTCATGGAGATATGACTTGTGTTTCATGGAAGCATAAGGAGGATGAACCGCATATGGAGATGAGGAAGAAGGTGACTTCCTTGCCAACACCATTGATGACTACTCCTTGGATGTCTACGATGAGACCTTGTACATTGATGGAACAAGGAACATGGAACGATGCAAACCTTTTTGGGGCAATTTGTGACCTTACACTTGATGGTTCAAATGCCTGGGACAAGGGTGGAACGTGATGACCTTTGTGATGGAAAGGGTCATGCTTAGCCACACAGAATGGAAAGTGCCCGGCATGACCCATACACTACCTTGGTGGTAGGGAACGTTGGTGGAGTAGACTTCTTCATGGCTTCAACTAAGAAGGACCTCTTGGCAGATCTTTAGTGGAGGAGCAGCTTGAAGGAAGTACTCACATATATGATGGAGGTAGGAGTGACCGAGAGCACTTCACTTCGACATGTTGAGACATGATGATGATGAGAGTTGAGTTGAGTTCACTTAGATGAACACATGGGTAGCCAAAGTCATGGACATGGACTACATGGAGATCTTTATAGATGGACTGATGGGACGTTGTTCACCATGAGCAACTTGGACATTGGTTGGATGAGCAGCCTATGAGACATTCATATGTTTGCAGAGTGAGAACTTGTGATGGCACTCATGGTCAATACAAGTAGGCTTACCAATGCTTTGGATATGATGAGGCATGGGAGTTCATGATGGATGCCTTGGTGGCACACACTTTGGCATGGGCTTGAGTCTACTTGACTTAGCCACACTTCTTACTTTTGATGATGCTTGGAGGATGAGTCTACTTGCATACGAGTAGCACATGGATTAGCATCATGGACAACATGTTGTGGATGAGATGGATACACTTCATGGACCCAAACATGGCACTTGGATGAGATTCAGACTTGATCGAGTTGATGGATGTGACAGCTTGTAGAAGGAACAAATAACAGTGGCATGAGGAGGAGTATTCTCATTGTTTTGGACGTTATGGTTGGATTAGCTACCCAACTAGTTCGAGCTATGGGGGCATGCAGTACACTGAGTTATGCTGGATACATAGCAGCTTTTGTTGTGTTGAGTTGGTTGGAGTACTTGATGCAGAGATTCACATGGATTCGACGGTGATTGGAGGAGATATCTCATGGACATGAACCTTGCTGGTTTATGCAATGGTGTTGCAACGATATTGTGCGATGAGACTTTGCGACAAAAGTTGCGATGATACTTTGCGACGATATGATGCGACGATGGTAGCACTATCGGGACGATAGTCGTATTTGAAGTGGAGGAGGATGTAAGGCCCCAAGACTTCATGGGCGCGTTCGGTGGGACGGGCGCGCCGATTGGGCGTTTGGACGAGTTCGGGCGCCGTGCGACGCAACGGGCGGCACGTCGCACCGTTGGAGAGGCACGAGCGCGCACGTAGCGAGGCGAGTCACGAGGGCGAGTTGGAGGAGAAGCGCGTCGAGTTAAACCAACACGGTGTTGGCAAGACGTTTATACCACAACGGGCACCCCTTGGGCGAGCGAGCCGACGGGCGAGTCGGTGGGTCGGCCGGTGTGTTGGGCACGACCAACGCCACACTTCGTGGGCGAGCAACCAAACGTGGGGGTCGGCTCGGGTCGGCCGAGCGCCCCACACCCCACGACGCGACGTTTCGTGGGCAGATGAATAAACGGGCAGGTCGGCTCATGGAAAATGAGTGACCACACTTCACTTAGACGTGCATATATATATGATGGCGTGATGGAGAGTGGAGGCATCAAGCGAAAAGCGAAGATCAATCAACGAACAACATCAAGGGAGTCACACCACGAGTTTCCAACAACTCGTTGGTGGAAGAAACGACGAAGGCACGACAGCGAACGGGCATTGGTCGAGTCGGGTCGAGCTCGTGCACGTCGCACCGCAGTTCTGGTTGGGTCGGGTCGGGCGCAGCTGCATGACGGTCGGGTCGAGTCGGGTCGGTTCTGGGCGCCGAGTAACGGCAGGGGCCTAGCACTAAAAACGTGATTTCGGGAGCGTCGGGTATCGGATTGAGGTGCCGTAAATTGCAGAAGTTGCGTATTTCCGAAACACATCCAACCATATGGGTGATGGACGATTGGATTTGGAGCAACAACTGAGTGACCCGAGTGACTAGCACTTGGGCAGTTTTGGGGCAGCACTTCCGAAGGTGAACTTGATGATTGTAAATGGTTGTAAAAGTCTGTTGTAAGCTAGTTTGATGATTGGTAAGCCTTAGAGCTTGAAAAAAAGGCAAATAGCCTTGCCAAGGAGCAAAAGTGGTTTTTGCTGGATTGGACATTGTAATCATATTTTTATGAAACATAATATCTGGGCGGACTCATTTTAAAAGGGAGTTGCCCCTCCCTTGTATGTATGGGCATACTTGTGGATTGATATTGATGTTTATGTTTTATTCCGCACATTGAAAGAAAATTTGTAATATAACTAACGAATGTTGCTATAGGCATAGTCTGGGTACTTGAGTATTTAGAAAAAGAAAAAGTACGGCAGTGCCGCACCTGCCTACAAGACGTGGTTGGAAGACACCCGTGGTGTAGGGGCGTGACACATATCAATAGTGGGTAACACGAGTTTCATTAACAGCCATACAAATCACGTTATAATCGGATTTGAAAAGTGTCAACTTTTTTCATTTTATCATGCTTAGGTTGTTGCATGCGTGCATAATAATTTGTTTAGTTTTTTTCGCTCTTACCTCTTCAACGAGAATACTAATCACATTCTAGACTCTTGGCCGAGAGTTTAGATAACTCTTGGCCGAGAGTTTTCTAAACTCTTAGGGTGCAAACTCTCGTCCGAGAGTTTTTAAACTTTCAGTCGAGAGTTTGCCCGCGCGGTAAAATCTAACTCTAGGTGGGTTAAACTAGTTTTAAATTTCTCAGTCGAGAGTTTGAGAAATTTCTCGTCCGAGAGATTATCTCGTCCAAGAGTTTCTGGTCAACGAAAAACACAGAAAGTTCTGCAGTTTTCAGGAACCTGCAACTTTGGAGGGGCAGAACACCTACAAAAAAAAAAATTATATGTCGGACAAAGTACCATTAGATTCATCTCTGAATCTAGTTTCTGATGATATGAGATTTGTGGAGTTTCATTAAAAAATTCAATTTTTTATTAATTTTTACTAAACTGTGTCACTGTGGAATTTCATTGTTCGAAAAATTGCACTAAATGAAAATTCAATAACTTTCCAATGAGGACACCAAAAAATTCAAAAAAATCATACTACACTTCCTCTCCCTGTCTACTTCAAAAGGGTACTCTCATTTTTCTTATTGACGATCACATTGAAAATAAAATCAAAGGATGATAAAATGTACTGAAACATCATTGTTTTTTTGTCTTCGTCCATTTCAAAAAATAATAAAAAATAGTGATTTAATCCGAAAATTACCGAAAAATAGTCTGTGCACTAGCGCAATATATGCATATTATGATGCTATGGTTTTTTTCCAAAAAATGAATAACCTTCCCTAAAAAAAGTAAAGGATGATAAAGTGACTATTTATGTTTGCTTGAAAATTTCAAGTATATGCAGTTAGTAAACAAGAAATTTACCCCTCTATATGTCAATATTTTTTTTTTTTTTAAATATGGGTATGGAGGTAAGACAATTCTCTACAATTCTTGTTTTTTTGTCAAAGCATAATTTGCAATAAAAATATGAGTTTAGTGGAGTTGAAGTTGAAAATCATAGAAAATTACAATTTTCAACGTCAAAAAAGGGCAAAAAGTGTTTCCCAACTTCACATTTTCACCCTAATATTTTAACATCTGAAAATTTTTCTATTACA
The DNA here is from genome assembly GCA_034641835.2 of Pinus albicaulis. Lineage (NCBI taxonomy): Eukaryota > Viridiplantae > Streptophyta > Pinopsida > Pinales > Pinaceae > Pinus > Pinus albicaulis. Next base: position 16,883 of record JAXQQM020074222.1, on the reverse strand, counting down.
TTTGCCCTTAAATAGTGGAGAAGACAAACTGAAATGATTTTGTGCTTCATAATTAGCTCTCAGCCCTTTAACTATTGCTTTCCATTATTTGTTTGAAGAAAACTGACTTTTTAATAAAATGCTTTTGAAATAAACTAAAATGAAATTATGCCTTTAGTGAAAGGAATAATCGATCTTGAATGGAGGGAGTGAAGGGAATTGGGGTCCATATTATAATCGCAATCAGGATCAATCGGCAGGAAGGGACGAAACATATAATAAAGCATTTTAATATGCTTATGTGATGGGGCAATCGCCATCGGCGATCAGAGGAATGGGGAGGATGTTATCAAAACTTCCGATGCGATTGGCATATTGGGAATAGGGATAAAAGATAGGCCAAAGGAATGTTTTCTTTCAAAACACCTTAAAAAATAGTTGAGTGCTTTCACAAAGGAGTAAAATGATTTATATTGAAAGAGTGAAGGGTTGACAAGGTGGGACCAGGGTATGAATCGCAATCGGAATCGGGAGATCGGGGCAGGCATATTGCAATATGAATTTCCTCCGATGCGATGGGATTAAACCATGGGAAATCCCTTTTAAAATGTAATAAAATGTGATTTGGAACTTACAAAGGGAAAAGGCCTTTGGTATTATAAATGGGCGGAAGATTACAAGGCGGGACCCAGGGTCAATCGAGATCGGGATCGGAAGCTCAGGGTGGAGTATAACATAACACAATTCCTCTGACGTGATGGGGATAAGCGATGGGGGCGAGGCTTTGTAAAAGGAATTAAAAATGAAATTTATATTTTACAAAGGAAAGCTCCATTTATTATGAATGGGGCGGAAGTATTAAATGGTGGGACCCAAAGGTCCATCGGCATCGGGGGATTGTAGGAGAGCGGGGCAGGGTGTAATATAAAAACGCCGATGGGATGGTCCGATTGGCTGTGGGTCGTTGGATCGGATGACCGATCGACAGCGGGGGTGTAGTCGGAGAATGTCAATCGGGAGCGCTCAATCGGAGGGGACCTTATCAAAGCGCCGATGGGATGTGGACCATTGGATCATTAATTAAATCAATGGCAGGGCTTAACCAATCGCATTGGAGATTTGGGCAGTCACAAGGACCGTCGGGATGCACCTTTCGAATATTGCGATTGTGATGGAAAGGGAAAGGGACTTGGAACGATAGGGTTTTATAATAATAAACCTTTAAACTTTTTTATAAGGTTTATAAGGTATGGAGGGGAAGTGGTTTAATTCAAACGCATTATGGAAATGGGACCTTATAATAACAAACTTGAAACGTTATTATAGAGTTTTAAAGGGACATGAAGGGGAAGTGGTTTAATCGCATATGTGTTTAATGATGCGATTTTTCCATCGGATGGGGAAAAAGGGATTTTATAAAGGAAATATTAAACTTTAATAGCATAAATTTTAAGGGAAAGGTGGGAAAAAGGGGAAGGGTTAGGGTATAGAGGACCTTTTGTTCACTTAGGCATGAATTTCAATCCAGAAGTCAATTTTAAGAGTGCAAGATATCGTTGGGAAGATCTTTCCGGGCTCTTTCTGCTAAATCTACTTAGAACATGATTTGATGTTGAAAATGTTGTGGAAAACTTCTCTGAAAGGCAAGGTGATGACTTTTTGGAGATAGCAGCTTCTGAAATGTGACTTATTACATATGCTAACATAAAATTACATAATAAATGATAATAAAGGCAAAGTATCATGTTTTCACCTCAAAAAATGGTTTCGAGGTGAACATTACATCAAAATGAATAAAAAATCTCTTTGATCTTCCAGGTGCTGTGACTTTGAGTTTATTGACTTCCTCATGACCTTGCTGATATTTATTGACACTTGACTCATTAATTTGACCATGGTGAAATCCTAGAACCAAATGAGACCCATCCTATGACCTACTGACATGACTCACAGAGTGAAAATAACTCATGACTAAAGACCATAGAGAGGATAATCAGCAAGTTTCACATGAGGGAAAATTGATGAAAAATCACTACCATCAATGAATCCATGACCTAGCGGAATGGTGAAATTTATTGGTATGGGACTCCTAATATGCAAATGCAAAAGAGAAATTTTGATCACTGATGGAAGTATGACTATAATGATACTAACATTGGCTCCAATGGGAATGGTAGCTCCTTGGAGGTGCCAAGAACACCATAGACCAAGTAGCCTTATCCATTGGGCATGGAGTCAAAAATACTGCAGACTGACTCTGACTCAAGGCTAAGACTGAAAACCATAATAAAACCAAACTGACTTAAGACATAACTAAAACACAATTGAAAAACTAGAAAGATGCTCATAATTGAGTTTATTCATCAAACCTACTCTAATTGTTCTATTCACCGACTGATCAAGTGAAATGGAACAACCAATGCAAACATGTAAGCATCCTAGCTGCTATTTGAGTTCTCCCCAAGTGCTTTATAATGAGCAAGTAGAGAGAAGAACTGAAAGGAAATTCCCATGGAAACTTGGAATCAAGTTGGATCTTGATAAACTTGCAAAGCATGAGTTTACTGGATGACCTCAAGAATGCTACGAAAGGGTCTTCATAAAAATAGCTATTGATTTCCATTAATACATCACTGCTCTGCTCCAAGTAATCTTCATACCTTGATATTAAAATTTTCCTAACATCTGTGCTGTCTTTCTCTGATGATTGCAGCAAATTCACAAAAGGATCCTGAAATCCGTGAATAACCAATCTCTGCTAATGATCCCAAACAGAATAAAATTCTTCTTCATTAGTCTCCTCATATGACTGCAAACCTTGATATGAGCTTAGTAATGAAATGCCTGCTGAACAAGACAATGAAGTCAGCTTTCGAAAAAATTTATTGTCAACACTCTTTTCTGACACATGGTTAGCCAATGGAGAAATAATTTTACAACAAACATCATCCAACACATCAGCTATAGGGTCATAAAAAACTTTAAAAGACTTCTGCGACATATCTATTGATTTTAATGAGACTGCATGACACTCTACAGACTGCTCATCTTTTTCTTTAGAGATATTATGAAAATTCTGCTTTAAGAACTGAAATGCTTCAAAATATAAGGGTACATAATCATCTTGCATCATTAGATCATATGTTTCAGCTTCCAAGCCTTTATCTGTAATCCGATCTTCAATTGCATTTGGTGGCTGCAAATCTGGAGCTAGGGAGGGTTTTATATCGCAAATGATTTCATCAATCGTTTCAGGAGAGGATTTCTCATTGACGACTTGCCCAGGAATTTCACTATCTGTCTCAACCTCTACATTAAAACTGAGAGATTGTTGATTTCTAATTGCATGAAATTTATCCTTGATGAACTGAATTGAAGGAAAACAAAGAGGCAGGGATCCCCCACTTACTTCCATATTTTCCAGACTTCCTTCATCACTGTCCTGGATGATATGCATCGGATGATTACTGTTTTCAAGATGTTGAAACTGAACTTCCTCCCATAAACCAACTGTTGATTTCTTTGCAAGATTAGCTTTTTTCTGGAAAACATAATCATCATCATCGTATTGATCAAACTTTGGCAAATCATCAACATAAAACATATCATCAAGCATACATGTCATATCAACGGATCTCTCTTCTCCGAGATGTTCTATAACACAATCATTGTTAGATCAACGAAGATTGGGATAAGAAAGAGAATGTTTTGGATAAGCCATTTGTTCTTGAACATCATTTTCATTCCTTGTAGTGATTTTTCGCATTATTTTTTCCACTACGCTTACCAAAAGGTCAAGCTTTACCTCTGAAGGTGTCAGGTGCTCTGCAACATTCTTATTTTCTTCTTCCTTCAGCTTTGCTCTTCTGATCAATAGATTAGCTTCTACATTTACTGCACTGTTCTGTATCTCCTCAAGTTTTGCTAAGTTCCTTTATCTCAGCTGAAACTCCATTTCTGGATCAAAAGCGCCCGGGTAATGCAAGAGAGTTGAGCCAGGAGGAGGTGTTATATCGGCAGGTATCGAATAATAAACTCGACTGAACCTGGAATAAAACTGTTGTACTGTCTCCCCTAACTGTCTTTTCAGCTGGGCATACTCTTCTAAAATCAGGAAAGGGTTTTGTTTGACCACCCATCTGTTGAGGAAAACTTTGACGAACTGCTGGAAATCTGAGATACTCGCATCAGGCAGGGCTTTGAACCAACTCTTGACTTTGCCTTGCAAAGAAAGAACAAAAAGCCTAATACTGACATCCTCTTCATCAACTTCAAAAAGGTCTAGGAAAGTCTCAACATTCTGCACATGTTTCTCAGCGTTGATGTTGTCACATTCACCATCAAACCTCGGAAAATAAAGGTAATAATTTACAGGGAAAGCATGGAATATAGGAGGTAAGTTGAGAGGTTTATATCTATTCGGGATTATAGAAGGTCTATGAGTATATACAAGAGCTAGAGGATGAGTCTTGGTCTCTTTAGGCTCATCAATTCGAAGAGGGTCATAATAAGATTTGGAAAAAGGATGGAGGCCAAGATCAAAAGAAACCTCTATATTTATACTTTTTGAATAGGTAGAACCAAGATTTTGGTCACCTTTATCATGTAGCAAATTCTGAAAAACTTTCAGGACAACTTCAGGAAAATCAAAGAAGTAATTTACAAGAAATCAGATTAGATCTTGAATACCATTCCACTTTGAATACTTGAACTTTGTGTAAGATCCTTCCATTTTCCTGCAGAAAGAGTCGGTCCTCCAGTGGAGTCTTTACATTAAGTTGGAGTCTCCAGGTGAAAAATTCAGCCTTCATATGCATCTGATTATTTTTCACCATCAACATTTAGATATGATACTCTGTCATTCTTTACCAGGGAAGATATTACTGGGGTGATTAATCCTTTACGCTCTGATACCATAAATATATTATGACTTTGGAACATGTGCTTGAAATTATATTCCCTTCCAATGTACTTTGACAATGTCTGCTTGCAATAATATTCAGACCTCACAAGAAAATATTTAAAGTTTAATGTGATATAGGGGAACACATTAAAAATACTTGAGCAAACCTTACTCTAGTCGTGATATCAAATTATAAAAATGGCGCGATTTCTTTTAAAAAAACATCGACCTTTGAAATTATAACATAAAACCCATTTATTCTACCGAACGCGGCATACATTTGATTCAAGAGGGGCCCACACAACCATATTTCGCCCTTTAATGAATAAAATAGACATATAATAAGGAAAAACTGTTGGGCCATACCTTTATTTATCGCTTGTGTACTTCACTGCGCAATTGCCGTCAAATCCAACACTCTCCAGATCGGACGATCCTCGTGAATATCACATTTTTTCAAAGGCAGAAGGTTAATGCATGAAAGTTGTGTGATATGGGGGGTATTGGGGAGATGACGTGCCCTTATATTACTGGATCGCGTTTTTTTGAAGTGGTTTTTCTCCAGGCCAAAAGCGGCGCGATGAAGGCAGTATTGGTTTCTGAAACCCGCTGGTGGTAAATGAACTATGTTTTAACTCGGGTTTGGCTCTTTAACTCCTCACGTTAATTCAGGCTAGGTCCCACTAATATTATTTCTCCGCCGGCAATAAAACCAAGCTTGTTATTTCAGAGATTTCTTTAAAAGCGTCGCGTTCAATTTAACCAAGGTTTAACCTTAGACATAGGTTTCAATACTCTTTATTTCACACAGGGCCTGACTATGACTTGCTCCTCTACAGAGCCCCTTTTCGATATTTCTTCAAAGTAGAATGAACACATCCAAAGTGCGAGAATACAAGCTCGAAGACAGTCAGATCGGCTTTCCCCAGTGGAGTCACCAGAAATGTTAGCTCCCGATCTGGACCCCAAGCTGAAAAAGGGAAAAACAGGGTAACATCTAAACCACGCTCAACCTTGTAGCTAGCCCTACAAGGTCAGGAGAGGGCTCTCTCCATAAAAGGATATTCAAAAAAGTACAATTATAAACTAATTTTAGGCTAGGTATAATAATGGGAAAATGTTTAATAAAATGAATGAATTTTTCAGGGATGTGTGGGACAAAAGGGACAATTTGAAACTGGGGAATTAAATCATGACACAAGGTATTTAATGGGGCAAGGTAGGCAGGAAAATATAGCAATAAATTTTAAATAATGATGGGATGGAAAGACTGGTGAGGAGCTGAAACGGGCATGGGAGATGGATCCTTTTCAAATAGAAGAAAAACCCAGAGTATGAATGATTTCACAAGGTAGAGCATAAAAATGGATTCTACCTTTCTATCTTGAAAGCATTCAAAAGAGATGTTTATGGATGGATGATACACATAACAATTTACATAAGAAAACAAAGGAGAGAACAAATGCTAATTTTCATACCACATGGATCCCACAAATCAGAGCTGCATGTCTTTATTAATTCCCTGTCCAAAACTGTTACAATGGAGTGCAGAGCGTTCTTTTCCACACTATTCCCCTACTTCTGAGTTACATACTGCTTTACAAATGATTTACAATTACATTAAATAGGTTGAAATGTGGGAACATAGATCCAGAGAGAAAAGGGAGTTGTTTTAACAGCTGAAGAACTGAAATACAAATATGGGCAAGAAACCAACAGATTGCCCCTGAAAAGAAGGAACAATAATACATTTCAGGACATCTGAAAATTTTGCTGTTAAATTTTCCCTTAAACAGTTGAGAAGACAAACCGAAATGATTTTGTGCTTCAAAATTAGCTCTCAGCCCTTTGACTGTTGCTTTCCATTATTTGTTTGAAGAAAACTTACTTTTTAATAAAATGCTTTTGAAATAAACTAAAATTAAATTATGCCTTTAGTGAAAGGAATAATCGATTTCGAATGGAGGGAGCGAAGGGAAGTGGGGTCCATATTATAATCACAATCAGGATCAATCGGCAAGAAGGGACGCAACATATAATAAAGCATTGTAATATGCTTATGTGATGGGGCAATCGCCATCGGCGATCGGAGGAATGGGGAGGATGTTATCAAAACTTCCGATGCGATTGGCATATTGGGAATAGGGATAAAAGATAGGCCAAAGGGATTTTTTCTTTCAAAACACCTTAAAAAACAGTTGAGCGCTTTCACAAAGGAGTAAAATGATTTATATTAAAAGAGCGGAGGGCTGACAAGGTGGGACCGGGGTATGAATCGCAATCGGAATCAAGAGATCAGGGCAGGCATATTGCAATATGAATTTCCTCCGATGCGATGGGATTAAACCATGGGAAATCCCTTTTAAAACGTAATAAAATGTGATTTGGAACTTACAAAGGGAAAATGTCTTTGGAATTATAAATGGGCAGAAGATTACAAGGCGGGACCCAGGGTCAATCAGGATCAGGATTGGAAGCTCGAGGTGGAGTATAACATAACACAATTCCTCCGACGCGATGGGGATAAGCGATGGGGGTGAGGCTTTATAAAATGAATTAAAAATGAAATTTCTGTTTTACAAAGGAAAGGGCCATTTATTATGAATGGGGCGGAAGTATTAAATGGTGGGACCCAAAGGTCCATTAGCATCGGGGGATCGCAGGAGAGCGGGCTAGGGTGTAATATAAAAACGCCGATGGGATGGTCTGATTGGCTGTGGGCCGTCGAATCGAATGACCGATCGACGGCGAGGGTGTAGTCAGAGAATGTCAATCAGGAGCACTCAATCGGAGGGGACCTTATGAAAGTGCCGACGGTATGTGGACCGTTGGATCATTAATTAAATCAACGGCGTTGTTAAACCAATCGCATCGGAGATTTGGGCAGTCACGATGCACCTTTCGAATATTTTGATTGCGATGGAAAGGGAAAGGGACTTGGAACGGCAGGGTTTTATAATAATAAACATTTAAACTTTGTTATAAGGTTTATAAGGTATGGAGGGGAAGTGGTTTAATTAAAACGCATTATGGAAATGGGACCTTATAATAACAAACTTGAAATGTTATTATAAAGTTTTAAATGGACATGAAGGGGAAGTGGTTTAATCGCATATGTGTTTAATGATGTGATTTTTCCATCAGATGGGGAAAAATGGATTGTATAAAGGAAATATTAAAATTTAATAGCATAAAGTGTTGGGAAAAATACTGAGAGGGGGGGTTAATCAGTATTTAGGGCTGAAAACTTTTTACTTTTTCTTTCTCTTAAAACCATACGCTATTTTACAGAATCCAACATGTATGTCCAGAGATCTTATTATGTCTTTACTTAGATCATTGAATCATTCATTCATCAGATGTTTAGTAAGCAGTAAGTATGAACAGAAATGACAGAACAAACCATCAAACATAAGCCACACATATGAACACCAGTATTTAAGGTGGAAACCCAATTTGGGAGAAAACCACCATTGTTGTTATCCCAGTCTTCAATATTTATTATAAAGAAAACTTCTTACAATTTGTGCTGGCACAGACTTATACCAGCACGCAGGCACCTACTTGCAAAAAGGCTACAACCTTCTCTCGTTTACCAGCTACCACTGGAAGGGAGCTACAACCCCCTCACTGAAGGCTTCGACCCTCAGCACCATTGCAGAGCACGTTCCATCAATTTTCATACTGGATCCACCAGTTTCCGCACAACATACCTTGCAGGCCACCAGATTTATTCATTTTCTTCAGTACACTTGCACCAGTTCTTCATGATTTCTTCATTCGATCAAACCAAAGATTCATCATCGTCAGATCATTATATCCATGGGTGCATCGTAGATTCAGATTTATCAATTAAGAACAGAGTTCGTCCATGCAGATATTCCTTAGAGAAATTTATTTATTCACCACCCTTACGCATGCACCCTTTGTACAATAATCGTCTTCTCCTTATATAGTTTTTTCCTTTAGTAAAACCATGAGTCAAAACCATCCAACCGCTGATGGTATTCCTTATTTTATTGAAATTTTATTTATCAAATTCATGGAATTTGACAAATAAACATTATCCACAACCTTTGGCAATTTAAAATATATAATATAACTTTATATTAATAACCAGCGCTTTTAAATAGACCTTAACAATGAGCAATATAAATTAAATTGGGGCCTAGCGCTAACAATCGACCCGATCGAAGGGCTCACGTTCCATCGCGCCGCAACATTTAAATCGACGGATATCGCTTGGGTAACTTTCACGGGCAATAACGCGCGATGGCACGCCGTACCTGGGTTATCCTTCGTGCACCTTCCGAACACAGCCACCGTCCGATGGCATCTTCCCAGATCAACGGTATGTATCAATATCGCTTGGAATCCTGGGTCGAACAATAACCCGCGATGGCGCACAGTGACAAGTGGTTTTCCGTGGGTCCTCCTTGCCACGTGTCGAATGATTTGTGGAATCGCTCCCAACTCCTCAAATACCGCTCACTCCGCATAGGTGGTGTGATGAAAACCATAAACCGCCTTCACTGTTCACTCGGTCACGGTTCCTCTCTTCCACGCAGGGTTCCGTTCATGATTCCAAAGGGTTAGTTTGGGTTTGCACTATCCTTCTTACTTATTTAACTCTGGTCTATCTTCGGCAGGATTTCCAATAGACAACGAACAAATGTAGTTCTCTTCCGACAGGATTTTCACTACCATTAGAATAGAATTAGTTATACGCAGGCTTCCTCTATGAGGGGAATGAAGAGCCAATGGACGGGATTTCCTCACAAAAATCAACTCGAGACAATTCAATGTCATTCTATCTTCAATTCTGCTAAAATATATCAACCTTCCATTGCATGTTCGAATTTCTATCCTGTCACAGTTCCGCTTCTAACTGTACATTCAAGTTCTTGATTTTGCAAGCAAAACCATCATATCTCTGTAACCATTAATTCCTTCAATGGATTTCTTACTTATCACGGATTCCATCAGGGTGAATTACCATTTACTAGAACATTCACTTATTCTTTTCTATTCGATGGCCTTTTTCTCCTACTCTGTCTCTGGACAATTCTGCTTCAATTATGCACTCTTCTTCTGCTGCTACTTTTCTTTTCCTCTTTTCATGGTTACAGTTTCAGATGCTCCTTCTTTGCCAATTCTTTTGCCATCAATGACAACATTTCCAACATAAAGTTTAAGGGAAAGGTGGGAAAAAGGGGAAGGGTTAGGGTATAGAGGACCTTTTGTTCACTTAGGCATGAATTTCAATCCAAAAGTCAGTTTTGAGAGTGCAAGGTACAGTTGGAAAGCTCTTTCCGGGCTCTTTCTGCTGAATCTACGTAGAACATTATTTAATGTTGAAAATGTTGTGGAAAACTTCTCTGAAATGAAGGGTGATGACTTTGTGGAGATAGTAGCTTCTGAAATGTGACTTATTACATATGCTGACATAAAATTACATAATAAATGATAATAAAGGAAAAGTATCATGTTTTCACCTCAAAACATGGTTTTGAGGTGAATATTACATCAAACTGAATAAAACATCTCTTTGATTTTCCAGGTGCTGTGACTTTGAGTTTATTGACTTCCTCATGACCTTGTTGATATTTATTGACATTTGACTCATTAATTTGACCATGGTGAAATCCTAGAACCAAATGAGACCCATCCTATGACCTACTAACATGAATCACAGAGTGAAAGTAACTCGTGACTAAAGGCCATAGAGAGGAGAATCAACAAGTTTCACATGATGGAAAACTGATGAAAAATCACTACCATCAATGAATCCATGACCTAGCGGAATGGTGAAATTTATTGGTATGGGACTCCTAATATGCAAATGCAAAAGAGAAATTTTGATCAGTAATGGCAGTATGAATAGACTGACACTAATAGGTCTTAATACATCATATACACTTATCCCATGCCATAATTCCTTCAATTCATCTACTAGTGGTTGTAAGTAGACATCCATATTCTTCACTTGTCTTCTACCAAGGACTATGAGAGTCAACATAAGATGTTCATTCTTCACGAACAACCATGGGAGGATATTGTTATTGATCACTACTACAAACCAAATAGAATCTTTGGTGTTCAGGAGGGAATATGGGTTGACGCCATCCATGGCTATGCTGAGTCATAGAATTCGTACTTCATGCTTGAATTTTTTGGCCATGTATCCTCTATATGCTTCATGGCTATTGAATCAGTTTGGATTCACATAACTCCCAACGCACTTTTGTGTGAGGCATGCCATCCCTGCAACATAGCTAATTCTTTGCAACAAAAGAGCCTTTGAATCCTTGGGATTATAGGCATGTGCCTCAATATCATAAAAGGAGGACCACATGATTTTCCCTTCTTTTTTTATTTATCATACTTATCATGCCCACATTTTGGAAATATCTCTTTGTCTGCATATTCTCCTCTATATATAATACAATCATTTGCACATGCAAGATATGGTATGTACTCAACACCCGACATTTTCAACAATTTCTTTGCCTCTTCGCAGCTACCGGGAAATACATTATCACTCAGAACAACCTTATCGTTGAATAACTTGTAGTTGGTGATCATGGAAAATATTAATAAATGTACATAATTAATGTCGATATAATTATTAACGTTCATAAAATTGACCATTCGTAATGTTCATTGTGTACTGATTATATTTCTCAAATTTATATAAGGGAGGAATTTATGGTAACTTACCTCAAAATTTCCAAGAAACATGCATTTGACAAGCCAAAATTTGCTTTCAAGTTGTAAAGTAACATCATTGTCCCCAACTGGGTAGACTTTGACTGACCGCCAGGTCCAAAGAGAGGAGTGGTGGAAGAAAATTTAAGGCTTTCGAAAAAGGTGTCAGCGATATGAGCATCATCCCCTAATTGATCATCGTTTTGGAATGCATCTAACAACATTGTCTCCATGGAATTCGTATCCCTTAAGTAATCATCCATACCAGCCTCTATTTTATTGCCTCCATTTCCAGCTTGTGAAGAACTACTATTGTTGTAGTCATTCTTAATTGGTGAATATGGACGTAGTGAGAATTGAATCGGTGTTTGATTCAACCATTCTTGGTATCGTTCCTCTCCAATTTTTTCTCTTAATTCAGTCTTCTCTCGATTTGACATTGTCTTGGGGTGCAACGGAAGATGGTAGGTAGGTCTCTCATCATCACTATAATCCTAATAATATAAAAAATATATATTTGAACATGATTAGTACAAAATATATGATATTAATTAGTAAGCACGTTGACAATATTGCATGATTAATTGGTTTGACGTTGAAATAATTACATTAATCAATATCCCAAACAATTATAATTATTACCATCATTGTCCCAAGATTGTGGCTAGAAGATGAAATATTATTACAATTGGCAGGGTGAAGCGGCTGTCCATTTTCATCTACCAAATGCGCCTTGCGGTATGCTACTCATGATAAGAGCTTCTGACATTTTGGAGATGTTTGAATACTTTGTGCATCTGAACTCGATTCTAAATTTGCATGAACTTACAAATTTGTATACATTATAAATTTAATTAAGCTCTGCATGATTGACATGGATAAAAAACATAGATTCAATTAGATAATGAAAATATAAATAAAATATGAAGTAAATATTATGTCTCGCGATAGATAAGGAGAACTTTGTGATGGAATTTGAGAAATATTATGGAACGAGCTGGGTTTTGAAGAAGTGTCCATTCGAAATAATTATGATATTTTCTCCCTACATTTGAGAAAAATCAACAATAAGTTTTGGTGTACACACCTAAAAGTAGTTCTGGTGCCTTAAAAATGGACTTCTTGTTATCGATGCTAATGTACATATAACCACACCAGTGTGTTTTAGTTACTACGGACTGGTGTCATGTTATCAAAGGACGCACCGGTGCGGTGCTATTAAGTGACATACTGCTGACGAATAATCGCAAATAAAAAAAGTGCAACTCTATTTTCTTTAAGTGAAAAAAGAAAGAGGTAAATTGAAAATGGGTGGTAAAATATTTTCAAAAATCTAATTTCATAAAACAATTCTTTAAATACTAACACTTTTCATTATTTCACTATTTTTGCAAAAAAGTTCAGCCATAGATTTGTAGGAGACATACCTAGAGCAAGAGAGCACGAGAGCACTCTGAATCAATGAAATACGTTCGAACAGAAGTATTCAGACAATCAGAATTCAAAACCTCTGGTGATTCAAACCCTGTAGCATAGAATTTCAAACGATCTCATGATTAAATTTTATTGTTTTTTTTTTCATTTTTCTGCAGTTTTTTTTATGCAGTAAGAAAAAAATTTCAATTTGTTTTTCATTTTCAGAAAAAAAAAATAATAAATACAAAAAAAATAAAAATAAAATAAAAAATAAAAAATAAAAATAAAAAATAAACCAAAAAAATAAAAAATAAATTAAAATAAAATAAAAAATAAAAAATCATTTTCACCCTAAACCCTTTGTTCTTTTTGTTTCTTCCCTTTCTTCTCCCTGTTTCTGTGATTTCAGAATTAGGGCTTTTCATTTTAGATTTATAGGGTTTATATCCTATGACATCCAACCCACGGGATGACTTACATAGTCGGATCCCAATCCATGTCGGCCCCTACATGAATTTTTGAAAAAAAGAATTTTTATTTATAAGTGTGCCTAGTGTAACCTAGTGCACTAATGCGCTGGATTATCCCAGCGCACCGCGAAAGTACTAAGTGATAAAAATTTAAAAAAAAAAAAAATTTAATGAGTGCGCCATATGTAAAATAGGGCACCGGTGTACTATTTCATTATGGTGCACCGCGCATGTGTTGTTTCACAAAAATGTGTTTTATTGTGTTAATCGGTGCACCATGTAACATATAACACACTGCACTGGGTCTCTTAGTTGACAGAGAACACCATATGGTGGTCCCTTGTTTGCGCGGGGCATTTATGCTACAAAAACTAACACTGGTCGATTTTTATTATTTTGTTTGTGTTAATCGGTGTTGTGGTAAACATGTAACACACCGGTGTTCCTTGTTGACATAGAGCACCGTACGGTCTATTATACTATTTTGGCGGTGTTTTTATAAGACCCCCATGTCGGTGCGTACACCATGAATGGCACACCGATTTCTTGAGAATTTTTTTTTTTACCTGAAATTTTGACAATTTATTTTTAAAATATATTAATCATATGGTATAGGTTTCATATTGAAATAGAAATGACTGACAAGTGATAAAGTAACAAAAATACTGATAACACGTCAAGAAAAGGAAAAAATGCAAGTTCTTTGTAAATTCTTTACAATAAATATTATTTTTGAACTATATGTAAGTTTAAATAATATGTATTGTTTACTGTGTATGATGCAGAGCCACAAAATGATGAAGCACGATAATATTATTTATAATCTAGGACCAAAAGAGTGTAAAAGCTTGATGGAGAAATTGCAAAAGGATGAATAAGGTGAATGAAAAAATACTATCGATCCAATATGAGTTTCTTTTTTTAATTTTCATTAAAAAATGATTAGATAACATGTGTCAAACAATCTATTAATTCACATCTGTTTAATGTTCTACAGGGACCAACAACTCAAAAAATGAATGTTTTTCTAAGAAAAGAAAAGAAAATAGAACATGAAAATGAAAATGAATTGCTCCTTAGCTCATATGGAGTGGTGTTGGAGGTTAACGAAAGGGGGAAAAACTTTTACAAAAGTTTGAGGGATTTAGTGGAACGAATGTATAGATGTTCTTTCCACTTACAATACAAAAATCAATCCAATGATTCCAAGAACCAAATTTTATCTAAACTACAGGAAGAGTTTCCAGAGAATTGGTCAATGAGACATGTCATACTTTTAATATAAAAAACATACAACAACAAAAAAGAAGGAATGAAAAAGTAATATTTCTTTAAATGTTTGTCTAGAATTATTTATAAATATCACTTTTGTTATATTCCTTTAACACTGCGCCCGGTGCGGTTTTATACTTTGACGGCCTAGTGCATGCACCTTCAACCGCCTCGGGCCACCTTCTAGATGACACGCATAGGTGTGTTGACACCTTAGTAGCGCATCGTTGAAAAAAAAATCCGTAATAACCTACGGCCGCCTAGTTTTTTTAGTTGTGTTGAATTTATGTTAAAAGCTCTGCCAAAATCTTCGTAACCGTAAACAGATGTTGTAGCAAATGTTTTTTTGACAATTTTGGCCAATTTTATAACACTAAAAACCTCCTTTATAACCTCCGCTAAAGGGTCTTTTCCTTGTAGTGAGAGGAGATGGGAGGTGTACCTTTCGTTGGTTGAGTTTTCTTACAATGATGGTTACCAAGAGTCACTGAGGATGAGTCCATTTGAGGCGTTGTACGGGAAGAGTTGCAATACTCTCATCAGTTGGAGCAATCTACTGATCAGGGTATTTATTGGATAGAACATGTTGGTAGAAATGGAACAATAAATGCAAGTAATAAAGAAGAATCTAAAGGCAGCATAGGACAGGTGTACTTGCGCATCAAGCCAAAGAAGAGCTCATTGCGGATTGGATCGTGTGCCAAGATGGCACCTCAGTTTTGTGGACCTTTCAGGATTATTGAAAGGATTGGGACAGTAGCCTATCGACTTGCACTGCATCTGACAGTGAAATTACATGATGTTTTCCATGTATCATTGCTTAAGAATTATGTTAAAGATGTTGATCATGTGATTGACTGGTATGCATTGCAGGTGGAGCTACAAGGATAATTCCAACTGGAACCACATTGTATATTGCAGAGAAATATGCTCATGCTATGGAATTGAGAAATCAAGTAGGTTAATGAGTGAATGTACTTGATATATTTTTTTGGTATACGCTTTGGTATGATGTTTTTGTATGTGTACATATGTATATGGATGTAAATACCACCATGAGTTGTGTTATAAAGCTCCAATAAGCAATATGGTGTCATTTTATTTTTTTTGTCATGGTATTTGATTCTCAACAGGTTGATAATTGTAAATACTGCAATGAGTTGTATTATAAAGCTTCATGGGAAGTATGTTTTGTTTTCAAAAGTCTTGTTGGTTCTAGGTGTCATTGAAAACCAAGGATAGTGTTCCCCCAAGGAGGAGCGTTCTGTAACATCCCTGGTGAAAATTCCATGTAATAAAATTTTAAAAAGGAAAAATAATAAACACAGTTATGGGACACGTATTCCAAGTTGAATGTTTGTAAAAACATCCTAGTGTAGGTGTTCAATTGGTTTATTATGGCTAAGGAAATGGCAAAGGCTTTGGAAAATAAAAGTGGCATTAATTGGCATTTTATTTATGAAAATAATGGAAATCAGGAGAAAATGAAGGTGAAAGGTCAGAGGTTTCATGTGAGAAGGAAAATGAAGGAAAATTAATGGAAAAAGAAGAAAATAGAGACCACATTGATAAAAGGGTTTCTAAGGATTGCTTCATGGTTTTTGGTCAGTTAATTTTTTGAGCTCTCTCTCTCACACTCTTGGACACTTATATTTTTCTTGGAGCACTTCGGCATTGGATCAAGAAAAGAAAATAATGCAAAGAGGACTGAAAATATCAAGCAAGGAAGAGCGAGATCAAGCAGCTACAACGGGTTTACTTGCAGGTGTCGATTTGCATGTATGATTTCCTTGCTAGATTTGGCATGCATGGTTATGCATGTGTGTTATTGGGTCTCTTGTTGTCATTGGCATGGGTTTTTCCAGGTGTGATAATGTTCTTTATCCTTTCCTTTCCATTTCAATATAGCCATGGTGTGATGGGGTTCTCATGTTTTGGTTGATCTGGATTTCCAGGTGGACTCAAAGCTTAGTGGGGTGGTCTCAGGATAATTCACAAGGCCTAAGAATCTTGGGATTTTTTACACATTAGAGCATGGATGTGAACACCTCGATTGAGCCTAAGAATCCCTTGACAGGTGTTGAGCCCCAAAGATGTCCTTCTTTTCCACCACATTTCACTTCATTTCCTTTGTC
>JAXQQM020064996.1:0-61406 GCA_034641835.2 Pinus albicaulis | reverse complement strand
TCAAACAACAATACTACTAGACTCCTCATATGATATATATAGGTAAATTTGAGGAGGTGGAGTGGAAAAAAGGTCCAACTAATCAATTAATGAAGAGTAAATACTTCTCGACCTTTGGGAGGCCTCATGGAGAAGTTTTCAAATGTTTTAACTCTATTAATTGATTTTACATTAACTCTTATCTACTTCAGTCACTTTTGTTGACTTTAGGGGCTTTTGGTAGGCTTGTAATTACTTTATGAGCTGTCTTTGGCAAATGTCTCTGACTGTGCATTGAATTTGTATTATTTTGAGGAAATAGGCCTATAGGTGGCATTTCTGAGGATTAATTGCCTCAATGATGTGGTATTTGGAGGCTTTCTTTGTTGATTTGTGTTGATTTGGCACTTTTAACTTCAATTAGGCCTTTGATTTGGATTTTAGGCCTTCTTATCATCTTCGGGGCTTTAAACTGTGTCTTTAACCTTTAAACTGTGGATTAAATTTAAATCTTCATACTTTTCTTTAATCCTTTAATCTTTAATCTCCAATATATTTTCTTCTTTGTTGTGTACAAGTGGCTTTCATCGATGCGGGAGGGTTTGATTATATGACCAATGCTCGTAAAACATCGGTTAAACCATGAAATGAACCTTGGTAGTCCATTTCTTCATGATTTTGCCTCTGTTTGGACCACGAAGGTCGTCACCTTCTGGCTCTGTCCCTTTATGGACTGTACGAGGGTTTTCGGCCCTAAAACCGCCATAGAACCTGAAAAAAAAAAAAAAAGACAAACAAAATAATATTATAAAACCTTACACGTTGGAATTGACTGCTTACAGAGGCTGGCGGAGGTGGAGGAGCAAGATATGCAGGCGGAAGAGGAAATCCCATGGTGGAGATGTGAAAACCTATGAAAACAGGGTTCAAATTTTATTTTTGCGTGAAAGTGAGGATTGGTGGTTTCGGAAAACCGTCGATGGTTTTCACACAACATTAAGGCGGTAAGTGGTTTTGCGCATTTTGAATGCGATACCACACTGGGTGCGACACCTGTCCACCCCAATACCACCTATTTCGTGTTCATCCGGGTTGTTAAACCATGACATGGAAATCCATGTGAAATCTAACGCGGGCAATTGGATCTGGATAGGCCAAATCAACAGTGGGAGAGGAGCGCGATGGGGAAAGGTGCATGGTGGAAGGGAGGATGATGGAGGCCAGGTGGCAGCCAGAGATTGGATGGGAAGTTGAATAATGGGGGGTGGGACCAATGGTGACGTGGGCTATTTTATTTGATAGTGGGAATGTTATGTGCAATTGGTTATTGGATCGGGTTAAGCGGGAATCGTTAGATCAAGAAAATCTATAGTGGAGATCGATTGTGAGGGTGGATGGATAGATATTGGTCAGGAGAATGGAGGGTGAGAGGGGAAGCATGGTGGCTGTCAAATCAAGGCTTGAGGCCTTTGATCTACGGTTGAGATTTCTCTAGGATTTGACAAGTGTGGAAGGGGAAAAACAAAGGGAAGGGGGCTTAAAAAATGAGGAAGGAAAGGGTCCGATGAAGGAGTATAGGACTGGGAGCGAGGTGTGTAGGGCTAAGAAAAAAAAAAGGGCTAGGAGGAGGGATGGGGGAGGTGATTTAGTGCCATCAGATCAGACATATCTATGGCTAGGATTAACACGGGGTTTGACAAGCATGGCGGAGAAAATACAAAGGAAAATGTATTTTATAAGGGGCGCAGGGGTAAATACAAGGTAAGGGAAGGGGCCTTGATGGAGTGAAGAAGGTACGGTCTTGTGGAGGAGTAGGGGACTGGGGGCTAAGCCAAAAAGGGTCTTAAAATCTTTATGTATGAAAAAGGTCAAAAGTAGGCCAAAAAAGGTGGGTTTTTTAGTGTTTTTTGAGGTCTTTAGGTTCTGATAAGAACAAAAGAAGGTTTTTAACGAAATAAAAGGGGATTTTATAGGTTCAAAGGATTTTTGGGTGAAATGAGGGGTAAATTAAAGGGAAAAGGGGCTTTTTAGGAGGGGAAAAGGTCTGTTTATGATGAAATGGTAAAATGAGTGAAAATGGAGGGATTTTGGAGGAAATTATGAAGGTAAAAAGATGGAAAAAATGGCTGAAACCAGTTCCTTTATAAAACAGGTATTTTTGAGGATTTTTTGAAGGAAACAACAATGAAGATTACTCTTAAGTTAGAAAGCACCAGAAGGCTTCAAGAATGAGCAATTTTTCTGTGAAAATAATCTCTTGAAGGCTCAAGATCTGTTTTAGCCATCATTTGCTATGACAAAAATTTACTGATGGCTAACACCTTCATTTGTTCTAAAGGCTGCCTTCCGTTCATCTCATTCTCTTATCCTAATTTGATGATAACCACTCTTTAAATCCATTTTTCTAAAATATCTTGCCCCAATTAAACAATCCATCAAATCTTCAATTCTGGGTAAAGGAAATATGTACCTAATTGTTATTTTGTTAATTTCCCTTGAGTCAGTGCACGTTGTACAGCCTCCATATTTTTTTGGACTCAACACTGTTGGCACTATACAAGGACTCAAAATCTCTCTGATCAGTTCTTTATCTAACAACTCTTGCACCTGATTCCTAATTTCTTCATTTTCTGTGGGAGTGATCCTGTATGCTGCTTTATTTGGAAAATTTTCTCCTGGAATCAAATCTATATAATGGCTGATCTTTCTAATAGGTGGTAATTCATCCGAAAAATCATCTACAATGATATCTCAGTAATTTTCCAGCATCCCTTGAATTTCAATTGGTAAATCTGAAATTTTAGTGGAAGTAATTACTACCTTGGGTTTGCAAATTAATGATAAGTTTACCTCATCATCTTCAATCTGTTGCAGATATTATTTTCCACTCAGTAACAAAGCTTTCGAATCAAGTCTTTTTTTTTATGCATCTTCTTCTTCTATCGGCAACACTGTATGATTGACACCATCCTTACAAAACTTGTATGTGTTCTTTTTCCCATCATGCATAGCTCCTATATTATATTGCCAAGATTTACCCAACAATATGTGACATACATCCATAGGCATTACATCACACATAATTTTATCTTTGTAGCTGCCCGACTAGAATTCTACTTCACACTATTCATACACTGACAGATGATGTCCTTTCTGTAGCCATGACACCTTGTAGGGTGTTGGATTTTTCTTCTAGAAATTATTATACACTAAGCATGCATACATCCAAATTCCCCTAACCTCACAATATTTAAATTCTTGCAAAATATAGAATCATTCCATTGTTAATCTTTTGCAGAAATTAAAATCAATAGCAAAAACATGAAGCAATAAAAACAATTGCACATAACGCAGTTGTTTAATGGGAAATCCTGAAGCTGAAAATCCAAAATATCATATATTATGTATCATGGAGATCATGTAACAATACTCATACAAAGCTTAGTACATCAAGTTCTCAGTACAATCAATCATCACACACTAACATAGAAGAAATCTCCAATTCCATGCACCGATCTCTGCGCACTTGCTAGCATGCCTCCACTGCGCAATCCCTGCTGAAGAATAGCTCTGAATGAGTTCGAATTACCCTTTCTTTGAATGCGCAATCCTCATTGGAAACTCCAATGTGTGTGTGGTGCAATGAATGCATCAGTATAGTCACAACAGATAGTCCATCTTTCCCTTTCACCTATCTCTCCACTAGGTCTCCACTGGAACTAACATGCACTGTAGTTAAATATTGTATTGTTCAATTGATTAATGAGTTATTATTTGTGAATTAATTAACTAATTAATTCACTCCACTCTCACTAGTGTATCATTCAGTTAGACTAGATACAACTAGCTCAACTGAGTCTAACTGAGTTAAACTGAATACAACTCCATGAACAACTCTCTCAACTCTGTCATGACTTTTCAACTTCAGTTCTGACCGAGTCCTCCCTGCATGAACCACCAGTAAACCATAGGAATTGAGTAATTCCTTCAACCCACTCATTTTCCAAATATTTGCACTGAAATTAAGTGCTCTAAGAGAATAAGTTGATGGTTATTGTCGGATTATTATTAAGAGCTAATAATAATCGACACTTCTATTTTTAGATCGACGATCTATAAATAGACTTCACCCAATATTCTAAAAATAAAATTTCATCTATTTTTCCAACTTGAACAACCATCCACAAATAGCATCCTGCAACTTCTGAAATATGATCACCATGTCTAAAAATAGACATAATCTAAAAATAGACTTGCGCCAAAAATAGCCTTCGGGCCCACTTAGTGAAGGTGACTCTTTTCACTTAGCTCATCATCTTATTGAATATCAACACTCCCTCTCAACAAGATGGGGATTATCATTCACCCCGATCCTGACTCTATGGTATTCGAATTTGCTCCTAGTGAGCACCTTCTTGAGAATATCTACATCTTGATCCTTTGTAGGAATGTACTGAAGCAACATGATCTTCCGCTGCACACAATCTCTGATATGATGATACCAGATATCAATATGTTTATATCTATCATGAAACACAGGATTAACCGAGAGTTTAATGAAACTCTGATTATCACAATGTATCACTGTAGGATCTAAATGTGAACCAAACAAACCAACCAGGATCTTCCTCATCCAGATAGCCTGGCATGCAGCTTGACTTGCTACCATGTATTTTGCTTCCACTGAACTGAGTGCCATGGATCTTTGTTTCTTGTTGTACCAAGAAAATTCCATAGATCCGATACTAAAAACCCCTCCTGATGTGCTCTTTCTGTCTGTTGGGCTGCGTGCCCAATCTACATCAGTGAAGCCATGCAACTTCACCTCATCTGTCTGTCTGTACCATAAACCATACTAATATGTGCTCCTGAGATATCTCAGGACATGCTTGCCTACCTTCCAAAAGAGCTTGGTAGGCTTAACCATCACTTGTGAAATATAGTTCACTGCATAGCATATGTCTGGTCTTGTATTAACTAAATACATGAGCAAACCCAACAACTGTCGATAAATAGTGGCATCCACTACCTCTGCCAATGTAGCATCCTCTTTCCTCCAATTTCCTAGAAGAGGAGTGTCGATAGACTTGCAGCCTTGCATGTGAAAATTCTCCAGTATCTCTCGAGAATACTTGCCTTGAGACACAAACAGTTCACCTTCCCACTTCCATATTTCCAATCCAAAGAAATAATTAAGGAGGCACAAATCCTTCATCTCAAACTCCTTTGCAATATCTGCCTTGCATGAGTGTATCAACTGCTCATCACCCGTTAGTATTAAATCATCAACATAAAGAAAAATGATTAAAATCTTACCCTCCACCACAATTTGGTATAGGTTTGCATCCGCCTCACTCTTGGTGAAGCCAAGTTTAGTGAAATAGCTATCGATTCGAGTGTACCAAGCACGAGGTGCTTGTTTCAGCCCATACAATTCTCTTTTGAGCCTGCACACATGCAACTCGCTACTGAAGATCTCAAATCCTTCAAGCTGCTCAATGTACACCTCTTCCTCAATGATCCCATTAAGGAATGCAGTCTTCACATCCATCTGATGAATGTGCCAACCCATCTGCGTTGAGAGAGAAAGGATGGTCCTTATGGAAGAATATAGTGTGACAGGTGCAAAGGTTTCTTCATAATCAATCCCCTTGATTTATGAGAAGCCCCGGACAACAAATCTTGCCTTATACTTCTCGACACTCCCATCAACAGCTTGCTTTACCTTGTAGATCCATCTTGATCCTACAACTGATTTTCCCAGTGGCCTTGGAACAATCTCCCAAGAACTGTTTCTGACAATGGAGTCATACTCCTCCACCATGACATCTACCCATGTGGGCTCCTGCACTGCTTCTTCAAAATAATATGGCTCTTTCACGATACACTTTCTCATAAGAACCATGTATGCAGTAAATAGGTTAGGTGAATGTCTCTGTCTGTGCTATGATGTAGGGACTCCTACATTCTGTGCCACATCAAGCTTCAGTCTCTCAGCTTCTGTGGTTTGCTTTCTGCCTTGTTTGATGTTTGGTTCTGCATGAGTGGACTCCTCCACTCCATGAATCTCCTCTTGTGGCTGATCCACATTCGGAGGCTCATCTTTAAGAACAAGCAGTTCCTTCACTGCATGCAAGTCTAGCTCCCTCTCAAGCATAGCTTGTGCAGCACCCACTATCATTCTGTTCTTCCTCTCCGTGACCCCATTCTGTTGTGGGTTATGAGGCGCTATGAGTGCTCTTCAAATTCCTTCTTTGTTACATGAGTCTTTAAATTCGCCCGAGATGTATTCACCACCATTATCGCTCCATAGAGCTTTCACTTGCTTCCCCGACTTCTTCTCCACCAATGCTTTAAACTCACAGAACTTTGAGAATGTTTCACTTTTATTCTGCATGAAGAAGATCCAACATCTATGAGAATAGTGATAAAAAAATATAACATAATACCTGTGTTTTGTTGTTGAAGCAACTGAGAAAGGTCCACACACATCTGTGTAAATTCTCTCTAGGATCACCGAAGCACGGTTCTCCTTCTCATGAAAGGTGGTCTTCAAAAACTTACCCATAGTACATCCCTTGCACTGATCTGATTGCACAAGAGTACCTTTGGGAAGTCCAGTAGAAATCTGCTGCAAAATCTTCAAAGCACCATGGTGAAGATGGCCCAATTCTTGTGCCATACTTCGCCCTCATCCGGAATCACCACTTCTTCTTCTTTTCCCACCATTGCAGTGTAGCCATCTTCCTCCAGCTTGTAGAGATTCTTAACTCGAATTCCTATCTTCTTGGTTTGACCCATTTTTTTATGTCAAAGGAAGGCTTTTCCCTCACTGAAAACAACATCATAACCTTTGTCTTCCAACATTGCAACTGAGACCAGGTTATTCTTTAGACCTGTAACATGCATAACATCCTTCAACAAGAATGGATTACCAGACTCCCTCTCAAAGGTAATGGTCCCAATTACGATCGCACTGTATCAACCATCGTCGCCCATCTCTATATGCATCTGGAGGTCCTTCTCCTCCAAGTCACTAAACAATTCCTTGTCTCCCGTCATATGGAAATATGTGCCAATATCAAGATACCACACCGATCCCATATAGCTTGAAAAAAAACATGTGATCAAAGAGAAATCAAGTTCAAATTGCAAGGCTAAGGCCTCTCCAGTTGCAGCTCCAATAGCCTTCTTGTTCTTCTTCTTCCATGGGCAGTTAGTGGTGAAATGCCCATGTTCGTGACAGTGAAAACACTTCACCTTGGACAAATCCTGCTTCTTGCCTTTAGCTTTAGATTTTGAAGGAAATTTCTGCCCCTTCCCTTCCTTTCTTTGGCAGCCAAAGCACAATTCTCTTCATCTTCATTCTTCGATGAAGAGCCATCCCTAGTACCCCGCCTTATCTGCTCCTGCACAAGATCTCACCAAAGTCGCTCCCATCCCTACAGTTTCTCCCGTCCATTGACAGAGTCTTCGTAGCTATGCCAACTCTTTGGAAGCCCAAGGAGAGCCAAGCTCACCAAGTATTCATCATCAATAGTAACCCCCACACTTCCCAGTTCATCCTTGCAATGGAAAAACTTCGTGAGATATTTTGGAATATTGTCGCCCTTCTCCATTTTTATTTTTTTGAGCTTGTCTTTAAGCACCAACTTCCTCTGGTCACTTCTGCTTTGGAAGAAATCTGTCAAAGCCTTCCAAATTAAGAATGGAGTGGATTTCTCGTGAAGGTTGGACACAATATAGTCCTTCACACCTTCCAACATAATTCTTCTTGTCTTTTCTATTTTATTTTGCCATGCGTCAAGTAGTGCAACATCGCTAGATCTCGGCTTAGGAACATCGCTATCGATGAAATCCTTCAGTCCATTATCCTCCAAAAACATCTCCATCCTATCCTTCCAGGCTATGTAATTCGAGCTCCCATCAAGGGCATACTCCAATCGTAACCCATTGAAAGACATTTCAATGTATACTCAACTTCTGCACCAAGCATTTTCTGTAGCAAATTCGAATTGTCCACCAGCACAAACTCAACAATTCTTCGCAATTGCAATCTTCAAGAATTAACACTGCTCTGATACCATGTATAAATTAGTATACACTAAGAATGCACACATCCAGATTCCCCTGATCTCACAATATTTAACTTCTTTCAAAATACAGAATCATTCCATTGTTAATCTTTTGTGGAAATTAAAATCAATTGCAAACACATGAAGCAATAAAAAAAATCTCACATAACACAGTTGTTTAACAAGAAAGCCTAAAGCTGAAAACCCCAACTATCATATATTATATATCATGGAGATCATGTAACAATCCTCACACAAATCTTAGTACATCAAGCTCTAAGTACAATCAATCGTCACACACTAACATAGAAGAAATATGCAAATCCATGCACCGATCTCTGCCCTCCTGCTAGCCTGCCTCCACTGCACAATCCGTGCTAAAGAATAGCTCTGAATGAATTCAAATTACCTTTTCCTTGACTACATAATCCTCATTGGCAACTCCAATGTTTTTTTGGTGCAATCATTGCATCAATATAGTCACAAGAGATAGTCCATCTTTCCCTTTCACCTATCTCTCCACTGGGTCTCCACTAGAACTGACATGCACTGTAGTTAACTATTGTATTTTTCAGTTGATTAATGAGTTAAAATTTGTGAATTAATTAACTAATTAATTCACTCCACTCTCACTAGTGTATCATTCAGTTAGACTAGATACGACTAGCTCAATTGAGTCTAACTGAGTTAAACTGAATACAACTCCATGAACTACTCTACCAACTCTATCATAACTTTGCCACTTCAGTTCTAACTAAGTCCTCCATGCATGAACCACCATTAAACCCTAGGAATTATGTAATTCCTTCAGCCCACTGATTTGCCAAATCTGTGCACTGAAATTAAGTGCTCCAAGAGAATAAGTTGTTGTTTATTGTTGGATTATTATTAAGAGCTAATAATAATCGACACTTCTATTTTTAGATCGACGATCTATAAATATACTTTGCCCAATATTCTAAAAACATAATTTCATCTATTTTTCCAACTTGACCGACCATCCAAAAATATCATCCTACAACTTCTGAAATATGATCACCATGTTTAAAAATAGGCATAGTCTAAAAATAGACTTGCGCCAAAAATAGCCTGTGGGCCCACTTAGTGAAGGCGACTCTTTTCACTAAGCTTATCATCTTTTTGAATCTCAAC
Source organism: Pinus albicaulis (assembly GCA_034641835.2). Classification (NCBI taxonomy): domain Eukaryota; kingdom Viridiplantae; phylum Streptophyta; class Pinopsida; order Pinales; family Pinaceae; genus Pinus; species Pinus albicaulis. The sequence goes on along the minus strand of JAXQQM020064996.1, from coordinate 52,200 downwards.
ATTTCTTTTTCTTCAATTTCAATTTCTCCACCACTTCTGTAGAAACCAAATTATCAGTGTTGTCGCTATCAATTACCATTTGTCAACATTTTCCTTGAACTTTGCACACACTTCTAAACAATGTTTTCCTCTGTGTTGGTTCAACAACTTCATTTGTTGGTTTTAACAAACTTTGTTAACTACCAAATATTCTCCTTTCTCTGGTATATTTTTTGCTTCTGGCACTTTTTTTGCTTCTTATTCATTCTGAGCAACAATTACATTTATCTAACTTGTCCCCACATTCTCTAGACATTCATAAGCTCTGTGTCCAAGCTTATTACATCTATAACATCTGATTTATCTTCCTCTACCTTTGCCTCCTCTTCCTCTGGAAAAACTCCTTCTACCACTTGCATCACCTTCTATGGATGTATGATGACTTGAACTACTGCTAGCTCCTTCTCTCGGTGCTGTAGATCTTCCTCTACCACCTTGACTTCCTCTTCCTCGGAAAGTACCCCTACTTCTGGAAGATTGCTTCCTTATGAGTTTTTATTTAGCCTTCAAGGCCATCTAATAAGCCTCTTCCACTATTTTAGGAGACATCAAACTTATCTCATCTTGTATCTCGATTCCGAGACCATTTATATATCTCCAAATCTTCTCTGTTGTATCTTGAATTTGTCCTGATCTTATGCTCACTTTGTAAAATTCCTCTGTATATTTTTTGACTGTCATTTACCTCTATCTAAGATTTTGCATTTGTCTAAATAATGAAATTTGATAATCACTTGGAAAAAAATTGCCTCTCAACTTTTCCACCATCCTGTTCCAATTCTTTATTGGCTTCTTACCAAGTCTCCTTCTTTATGCCTGCACTCCATCCCACCAAAGTGCTGCATGTCCCTTCAATTTTGTGACAAAAAATTTCACCCTTTTTCCTTCTTTCATTTCTTCATAATCAAAGAACTTATCCATGTCATTAACCCAATATATCAAATCTTTTGGGTTTAAACTGCCTGTAAAAAATGAAACTTCAAGTCTGGGTTTAGATGTGGATCCCAACACTGATTTAAAAAATCTCATTTCAGGAGTAACTTCTGTAGGTTCTCCCTCTTTTGTAGATTCAACTTCAGGCTCACTAACATCTCCAGCATCTACATCTCTTTGATTTCCCATTTCCATTGCTTCTAATATGGCTTGCTTCTAAACTATTGCTTCAAGTTTGGGTGGAGCTTCTTCTCAATTTTTCTTTGAAGCATCAGTCATCACCCTTCAATTTCTTATTTTAACTACTTTGGAAAAATAATAAATTTCCTTTGGAAAGTAGTGAAAACCTTAAACTTAACCAAAAACACAAATATCGTTTAAATTTCTCACCCACAGACTTCAAACTTTATTTTCACCCACTTTATAAATTTATCGCATCCAAAAATTTGACTAAAGATTGCGCAAGTTCAATTGTGATAATCGTTGGATCTCCAAGCTAGATGTGACGCCTGTCAGATTTCTTCACTTGTTGGACGGTCAACTTAAAAAATTTAAATTTGATTTATAAAATATCGCATCCATTAAAAAGGTTAACTAACACACAGTTTGTTGTGCGATATCCGTCGATTTTCCAAGCGGATGGACAACCACGATGCCACAACCTCCAAACTCTGTTTCAATAAAAATTCAGATCCTTGAAATGTTGAACCTTGATCAGTTTGATATGTGATATATTGTTAACTACTTACGCACTATGGTGATCTCATCTGTTCAACTCCACCAGATTTAACACTAATTGTAGGTCCAAACAAATAGCAGGTTCTGCGAAGGTTTATAGGATCTCAATGCGAGGAATTTAACACGTACTTTTAACATTGAAGAAAAGCCATATTGTATTGCATTCAATATAATTTGACACGTAGAGAGTCTATTAAGCCAAGCAAAAACTGGATTCAACCAAACTCAGTAATATTTCGAAAGAAAATGAACCTCCAGAATTTGGCATTTACGCACACATTTACACAGGTACAGAGGAAAATGTAATTTTCTTCTATTTGATTTCTTTTTCCATCAAATCCTCCTCTCTCGATACATTTCAACTTACGTATAAATATACTGTTCAGAATATCATTTCGATCTAATTCAAAGAATCAGATCTGTCCAATTTTAGATAAAATCCTATTTCACGATATTCTCCGTAAAATTCTCAACTAAAACTAAATGCATCGAAAAATTACCAGAAATCCAAATCCCTAAGGTATAGTTCAAATCCTATCTACCAAAACAGTAAATTTCTAGCTAAAGGAAACCACTCCTTTGCTTGTAAACTTTTCTTTCTTTATGGAATAGAATTGAAGTCCTTTTCTCCTCGAGCCTCATGCTCCTGCATCACTGACTTAGCTGGGTCAATGATGGTTGCGAAATTGGCTAAGATGCATGTGTTGGAGGATATGATTGTATTGGTGCAGGATAGGAAGGATGTGAATGGTTTGTCCCTCTCCATCCTTGTTGCCAAGATTGGGAGGGTTTTCCATATTGAAAATGGCTCCCATGCTTCCAAGGTTGAGAAAAATTAGGGTTATGATAGGAATATAGATGTGTATTATAATAAAAAACATGTGGTGGAGGTTCAGGGACCATACCTAAACCTACCTGAGGCCAATTTCCCTGTACTCCCATAGCATGCAATGGCTCAGGTTCAGAATTACCTCCTTCAAATACTACTTTCAATCTAGATATGGAGGGGAAATTTTCGGTGGCATGGTTCTCTGAAAAAATTACACATTTATTAGCTCCTTTAACATCATTAGGAAATTCTCTTAAATGATGTTTTTTCCTAAAATTTGGACAAAAAATAGACAATGACTCTTTCTCTTCTACAAGTTTTTGCTGAAATTTCAAAGAGTCTATTTTCTTGCCGACAGTGTTCATTATTTCAATTTTCATATCATCCATTTTATTATCCAAACCAATAATCATATCATCGGTAGATCCAAGGTTTTTATTTTTACTATGAATTCCTTTCCTAGATCTAGATTGATTCCGTGAGAATTTCCTGCACGGGTCACAAATTTGATCAAAATGTTTTTGAGAAATATCCCCTTGTCCTAACAAATTTAAATTATTTCTAGCATCATCAGTAAGCCCACGTAAGAACAAGTTTCTAATAGTATCTAGATAAAATTTTTGCTTTGTCCTTTGGAGGATATACAAAAATATTTCTAGATAATCTTCGAAGGTCTCATCATCACATAGCAAAATGGTGAAGATTTCATCCTGCATTTCCCTAGTTTTAAAATATTCTTTATATTTCATTAAAAACACTCTCTTCATTTGTTTCGAGGAAGCTATAGTATTTACTCCTAATCCCATGAACCAGCATAATGCTGAATCCTTGAGAGTTGTAGGAAATTTTTTAACTTCTGAGCATCTGTGGAGTAATCATAACTTCTACATAATATGTCGAACTCAAATATGAAAGAATATCGGTCCTCATGTAGATTACCCTGAAAATGAGGAAGAGATGTTGGAGGGATATTCTTCATCTACACAAATATATCTGGATACAGGATCAGAAATTTGAAGGTGGATTGTTCCTCATTTACCTGGTTGTCTCCACTTCCCTCAGCATGGTCTTCGTGCTTTTCCATTTCTGTACCTCCAAGTGAACTGCTCTCAATAGGCTAAGAAAGTTGAATATGGGTTAAATTTCTTTGAATTCCAACAATATCCTTCTTCCCCTTCCTTGGTTGTATCACATGCGAACTACTGTCACCAAATTCAAAGTGGACAGTTCTTGCGTGATGGGTCTGTATCTATTTGGAATTTCTGCTTGCAAGGGAAGGCCCAATATGAGAAAAAGTTTCAGTTTGATCAATGTTTCCTTAGCCCTATTGGGCTTCGGACCCCTACCCCTTTTAGGTATTCATTTCAAAAAATAATGAAAAAACATGAAAAAGCTAAATCAAATTTTGCAATTAAAATAAGAAATCAACACTTAAAAAAATCCTTCAAAAAATAGAAGCACAATGTAGAAAAAATAATATTAGACTTACCCCTATTGCAGAAAAAATAGATAGTTCTTACCAATCTTAAAATGCCTCCCTGAGAACGACGCCAAAATGTTGGGTGTAGGAATTGGAATTTAGCAAACTTCTTCAACACTTAATTGTCAACCTGGGGGATTCATAAGCTTAGAGGCATAGTACTCGAAATGCAAAGAATGATATGAACTTTTCCTAATTCTATTCTTACTTCTTTAATCATAATTTTCAGAATCGAAAGAAAATTATCACACAACAGTTAATACCAAAGAAATTATGGTGCTGGAATATAAAAGGAAAGTACTTTGCAGAAACTCAAAATAAAAGGAACTCTCAATTCATTGTGAACAATCCTGATTAATGAAATAAAATTTAAGATTATCTTAAGTGTAGTTATGAGACATTATTGTAATTAAGTTATTAAGGATATCTGTCTTCTTCAAAGATATTCCTTCCTGCACTAAACTATCATTCCTACACTGCAAAAACGTTCCTATATAGGAACGTTGTTACCACACTAGAATGATGTTTATGCAAAAGAAGTGTGTTCTATACCTGCACTAAAGGTTTTTTCCTTCATACAGGATCTCTGAGTCTGTGTACCAGAGCACTCTGTTCCTATACTAGGATATCAGTAACTGTACTAGAACAGAGGTTCCTGTACCAAAAATCCAGTATTCATGTACTTGGTTTCCAAATCAATTGTAGAGAAATAAAGAGTGTGTTTAACTAAGGAAATAGATTGCAAAGCGAACGTAAATTAAAAAGTAAACCCTCATAAGAAAAAATATTCTTCAACCACTGTTAGATTTAGAAATAAGAAATGCTTTTAAAAGTCAAAGTAAATCTTCATAAAACAACAAACTTCCTTCATGCAAATAAAGAAATTATATGATCCATGTGTCAACGAGATTTTCTTGAGGTGACTGTTTATCATATGAGTTAGATCTACACTTAAAATTTTTTAACTCAAAATTTCATTGAATAATTTTAATCATTAAGTTCAATTCTTCCCATAGAAATATTAAGTGTGAGCACTGAAATTCATATTGCGACAGTATTCTTTTCAGACTTATCAATGAAAATTAATTCTTAACTAAATTTGAAATATTAAGAATTTTTCTGCTGAGAAATAAATAGTATTTGCAAAAAATAAATGAAGATCTTTCAAAAGGAAAGAAGTAAGAATAACTTTTAGAAATAAACCAAGGAATTTTGACTTTCAGAAATGAAACTGTACTAGTGCAGGCATCGTATTTGAACTTCTTTTTTCAGAAATAAAACAAGCATCAAAGGGGAAAATATATAAGTTAAAAATCATACATAATCAAACACATACACAATGGATTTGTGACACATGATTTTCAAAGGAATTAAAGCATGCTACTTATGAGAGAATGAAATATGATATGCTTCACACTTGCAAAAATAAACTAAATTAAACACATCTGACAATAAGGGGAGAACGAGCTAGATTGGTTGGGACCTAGACAACCAGCTCATTTTCCTGATACGAGATCTAGTACCTTGGTTGCTCAATGACACATTAGAACGAAATTGAAAACGAAATGACAAAACCAGGACAATCCTTTGTATTAAATTTCAAAAGATAAAATGTACATCATGGATCTACGATCTAGCCCATAAAAAGCGATACCAAAATTATTACAGTATTCAACAAAAAATCGCTACAACATTGCTAGCTATCCTCTATGAGAAAACTACATTAAATACAAGATATTGGCCTACAGTCGTAACAAAAAATATAACAACAGTTTAACTTAAGCCTTTTGGCTATTATCAAACTACTAAACTAAGACACATGACCTAATTCTTGGTCTTCATATCCGCTTCCTTCTCTACGATCCAAACCGAGCAAATGATTACTTGATCCTCTTCACGAGAGATCTGCATGGTTGTTGAGATGTCTTGAACACGTATGGAAACTCTTCATTTATCGTGAAAACTGCCTTCGAAGTGCAGGAACCGTTAGCTCGTATAGGAATCATGCCTGCACCAATCCATTTTCCATGTAGATTAACACTTTGTCTCATCAAATTACTTTAGGAAATAAAATATATGAGTTGCAAAAGCTATTTAGGAAACAAAGTCTATTAAATTAATAATTAAGTCTATCTATAACCTTTAATATGAAAATCATAAAGAGAGTGAAAATCATAAAGAGAGTGCAAGAATGAGTATAAGTGCATGAATAAATAGGTTAACATGGTTAAAATAGAGTTTGAGGTGGTGATTTCAGAGTGGGATAGGGGTTAAAAAATAGAGAAATTCTACCAACCAACCGTCATTGCAATATTTAATGTGGTGGCATTGGGTGGGCCGCTCATAAGTCATGCCTCATGTCCTTTCATGCATTCCCACAATCCCCATGTGGATCCTCCCATGTGTCACACCCTGATCGTGGGCAACAATTATGCCAACTTAAACTTCAACAAATAAATCAGTTAAAAAGTCATTATAATGAACATTATTGGTCAAATAAAATCAAAACTTATCAAAACAAATTATTCTACATTCAAATAGATGAAAATGATCAAGTGAAATAGTTTCACTTAAAATTAATTAAGCTAACTTAATAAAGTTTGATCGAACACATCATATATTTGGTTGAATTTCACCAACTCCTTACATTCAAATAGATGACAATAATCAAGTGAAATAGTTTCACTTAAAATTAATTAAGCTAACTTAATAAAGTTTGATCGAACACATCATATATTTGATTGAATTTCACCAACTCCTTACTATTGAAAGCTTATCCAAACTTCCCATAATTAAACTCAAATAAATAAACGTATTGAATAATCAAAATAAATAAATTTATTATATACTTAACTATTTTGAAATCCAAACCTTAAAAAAAAACATAAATACATCAAAATAACAACCATTAAAATAACTTAAAATAAATCACTTACATGAAAGAAAATACAACAGAGTTATTAAAACCAATTCAAAATTCCAATTTGGCACTCACTTTGGCACAACATAATCTATAATAGAAATATCTCACATACAATCACATGCCTTAATATTCTTGGAACCTAAAGAAACCTAATAGTCGTTATCATAAATTAAACAAGGGAGGCTGCGAAATAGCAAGTCCCTGCCGCTCAGTAAAAAGGAAAAAAAAAAATCCCAGTTTCATCCATATGTTTATGTTTACTCAAATTTTAGATGCTTGTAATGCTTGGTTTATGTTTACTCGAATTTCAGATGCTTGTAATGCTTGGGGTTGAAAGACGAAGAGCATGTGTGCTTTCATTACCTGTCTCATCTGCAAAATCTGTCAGATTCTGTTAATTCTAGAGCTCACAAATTCTAACAGTGTGAGATGGTAGAGAAATGTTATAAATCCGCATTCCAAGAATTAAGTTGACCCCCTATGAATTAATATGCTGAGAAAGTATCAACCATGAATGGTTTTGATTGTTTGATACATAGAGTTATGATTTTTATTTATTGGTGACAACTGCGAGTTCTAGAGATATTTTCATTTTATATAATGATATCTTTATTTATTTAAAAGAAAAAAAGAATCTGTTCGATTTCTAAATATAATTGCCCCCACTCCTTTGAAATGCGAACCTGCCTACTAAACTCTTGAAACAAATTTTTATATAGAGAATCTAACCAAAATAAGGTTGAATACAAGCATTAAGCAGAGATGACGACTTAGGTGCCTCAAATTTCGATGTTAGTGCTTTTTTTGTTTTGTTTTGTTGAAACCCTGATTATAGTTAACATCCCTTGAGCAGCAGTCTAATGCTAATAAACCACTATGTGACTCTTAACATACCTTTGGGTTATACTTGCGAAGTAACCACTCTGTGACTCTTAACATACCTTTGGGTTATACTTGCGAAGTTCACTATTTTCAGTACATCCACAATAGGCTTCGAAATATCCACCCACATTCCAAAATAGGTGGCATCATAGACACGAATTGTATAAGAAGAACATGCCCACAACTAAAAACATGTCATGTTCTCTGTGTTGGCCCAATATAACCAAAGACTTCATATCAAAATAAAAGCATAGATAGGAAACACAAATTTTGGCTTTAAATGCTATCATTGTTGACAGTCCTGTAATTTGTATTGTGTGTAAATGCACAAAGATAAGTCATACTTAGTACATAAGAGCAGGTCCCGTGAGCTCTTTTTCTAGAATTCAATGACCAATCAACGGAGTCACTAGAATTAATATATATATTTCTAGCATTAATATATATAAAAATATATGTAGTTTATTTATCTTAAAGAAATTTAAAAACAACAATTTAAAAATTTTTAAAAGTCCGTTAAGAGGACAAGATGAATGCATGTATACCACCTATTTCAACTATACAAAAATGAATTTGTGCGTTAATGCCAGGTGCGTTATATAAGTATGTTTATGTTTTCTAGCATGCTCAAAGAAGTTGAATGGAGGAGCTACTATGATCTGTGGTTGAAGGAAGCCTAGTGGCAAGAGGGAAGTTCAATGAGAGAGTGATGCAGGTAGCGGAAGTGGAGAACGAGAGGTTCTTGACGAAGCTAAAATAGAGGATCGACAGGTAAAACAAAGTATCTGGTGTCGAGTTTGAGCTTTTTGCAATGATTAAATTAGATCTGTTTCTTCATCGTTCCCTTCTTCGTGCTCAGCCTCGCCATGGAGAAATTGCGATCTGGCATATTCAAATTCAATAAATGAATGTGAAGACTTTCACAGTATGTCAAATGATTCAGAAGTGCCCTACATATTCTATGACGCTGAGGCTGATAGATTTTCATCCAGAAGGAGTATAGAATTTGGCACCCCTATTTCGCCCCCTCTCATCTTTTGGGGCATAATTGCAGCAACATGTCTTCCTCTGGTAGCCCGCGCTTAACTCCACCGCTTACTCCCATTAGGGCTACTTTGGCTGCCTATTCAATTCCACTCTTCACCCCTCATTCTCCTTCTCTGCAAGAAATCCCAATGACTCATAATTCCAAATTTTCATCACTCATCTCTTCCCTTCCATTGTCCCAAATGAGTTTCAAGATGATCAGTTTCAGAAGATGGATCCTTCCTTTGAATAAACACAGGGCAGAGTAGCGCTATATATGCATCCCCGCTGAGATTTCCATCACAGTTCCTGTGGCAAGACATTGGATGATAGCCATGCAATTCTGCATCAAAAATCCTTTGAACAGAATATTCTGATGAAAAGAGATGCAGAATTTATTTCATAGATAACTTCCCAAAAATAGTATTTTCTTGCATGACCAGGTCAACGGTCTCAAGTGTACTGACTCACTCAGCGATTACTACAGGGAAAATCTTCTACTGTTGGAAAATTAGAAATGACAACCTTACTCTTCCTGGAGATGGATAAGAGGGACTCAAAAGACTTCATTTTCATTTTCAGTGAATTCTCAGTGAATTATGTCTGAATTCAACCAAATATCAAAGGTAAAGTTTCACTAATTTTAAGATTTTGAATCGATTGAATTCTCAAATTTTCAAACTGTGAATCGATTTTCAAACCATGAATCGATTTAGAGAAGGTACAAAATCCTAACAAAAAGTAATGTTCAACTCAAAAATAGCTATGAGTTCCTCGCATTTTTAACTATATTCCACCAGAAAATTATCAAAAAATTTGAAAACTATATAAGTGCCTTTCTGTTCCCATTCTGTCACATTTCCAGTTCCAGATTCAATTCCATAGCACATATTCCTTTGAGTCTAATATCCTATTTTAGAATATAATCCTAATGCAGATCATCCACCTGCAGGTTGGGATTCCGTTGCCAACAATAGAAGTTTGGTTTGAGCACCTGAAGATTGAGGCAGATGCCTGTGTTGGAGGCAGAGCGCTTCCTACTCTTGTGAATTTCACTGTCAACATAATCGAGGTAAACCACGAGACATTATGCTTTTGAATTGGTTGCACTTGTCCTTTGCTTTTAAATTATTTTGGTTTGTAGTGTTAGGAAAGCTGATCCTGTTCGTCAGTCCCACATGACTAATATCTAGTCCAGTGCAATTTGTCTTTAAGTTTCTTTACCGCTGAGCTACATGGATTTTCCCTTTTTCACATCCATTCAACAACAACATTTTGGCTCCCCACTTCGTTGATTTTTTTCTATATTGCTTGCCATGAAAATTGACAATAACCGAGAAAGATGATGATAACATAATGAAATTGAGAAGAATATTTCTGCATTATTTACATTATTCTGAGCATGACCAATGACGAGAGCTTTCAAGGTTGACAGAGGAGTTCTCTTCACATCCCTGTTGTGAGAAAAAAAGAAATAACAGAGAATGAGTCCTAAAACCATTACCTGGATAGGGAGATATAGGCGGCTACAGCTGGGAAGGAAGGAAGGCCTTTTAGGGACGGCAACAACAGGCAACAAGTTCACACTTGGAACCTGGTTGCGGGAGGGTTCAGTCTGAGGCACAAGAGCTGAAATAAGAGGAAACAACAGGTTAGTAACTATTTCAAGTTAGATATAGACATTAATAAATCATAGAACTGACAAATTGTAAACCAATGTAAGCTAGAAGAGGGAAACACCGAATTTTATTGTAAATACTGAATTTTATTGCAAATATTTCTACACCATAATGTATTTCTGAAAGAAGGGTGTGTGTTTTCTAGCCATATCGACTTCACTGCCAAGCCTCCAGCCTCCCCCTTGTTCAGAAAACCATGTTGAGAATTGTGTCCCTGCAAGCGGTAAAATGATGGCCATGCTTTATGTGTCTCTGTATCTGACTGCTCTTGGTGCAGATGATTTATGTGTCTCGGTATGGGTTCAGGTTAGACCAGTTTGATGCCGAGGATCTTCTGAGGTGGAAGATTATCATCAATTCCTACTGCATCGGCCAACCTCCACCATTTTCTGCGCATACCCCAAATGATGTAGCCATCATCCAGTGCATCCAGTGCACGCAACCATTTTGAAATGCAGTCACTGGATGCAACCATTTTGAAATAGAAATGTATGGTTTCATGAGAGGTAGGCGCATGGAAGTGTACGTGTCACTTTGAGCAGTGCTAGTTAACATGCAGTGTTGCTGTGGCCTGCAAAGTGGCAGCACACGATCACATAGCATAAGGCATAAGAGCTGAAAAAATAGTATAACATTTAATATTGTAGATTAATGTTAGTATTAATCTACACAGTGAGCATATATGATCAGAAAATTAAAAAAATAAGCAACATATTATATGCTCTGCCTTGGTTTGCCTCGGGAAGAGGCCAAATAAGATGGAAAAAATTTTTGTCCCTAAAAACTTTGCTATAAAATTTGATAACGTGATGAGGAGAAATAAGAACTTTGTTTAAAACTTAATAGGAACAATTAATTAGTCTATTGACTAATGCTAACATTGGCAAACCGATTACTATAGTCCCTGCCTTAGCCGTAGGTGGTAGGGACTAAAAAAAGAAAAAAACCCACGCGTTTTAAAGAGCAATTCAAACACTTGGCCTTACCATTTGAAACTCTCCATACTCTTCAAATATCAAAGGAAAAAGCATGTGATCAATTCGTAAGCCACAAAATTCGTCTTTCAATGATAAATTATAGAAAGCTACAAATTTATGGAACAACAACAAATACAAGATTAATCCATATTATCTAGTTGATGAAAAGAAATCATTCAAAAATCCAATCTTTTAAATTTCCTTAAGTAACAAAACTTATTTCACATAATTTTTTTTGTAATTATAACAAATACTTTTATTTTTAAATATAAATGATACTATAAAACTTATATATATATATATATATATAAATAAATAAAGGTAAACAAATAATTAAAATGATATAAAAAATACATAATAAAAGAAAATTTACTATTTAGGTTACAAATAATATAATATATTTCATAGTAAAATCATTGTAATAAAAATATGTAAACTAACATCATTACTTAAAAATAGATAAAGAAACCAACAAAAATAATAACTTGGTTTGAGATTATACATTGCAATTGGGGATGAAAGGAAGAGAGAACAAAATACAATATTAATTGATATTATTTAATTGATGAAAATAATGATTCAAAAATCCAATTTTAAAATTTTTTTTAATTAACAAAACTTATTTCACATAATTGTTTTTTTTAATTATAATAAATACATACATACATATATATATATATAATTAATGCATAATAAAGAAAATTTACTATTTAAGTTACAAATAATATAATATTTTTCATAGTAAAACCATTGTAGTAAAGATTTGTAAACTAACATCATTACTTAAAAAATAGGTAAAGAAACAAACAAAAATGATAACTTGGTTTAAGATTATGCATTGCAGGGATGAAAAGAGGAGAGTGAAAAGAGGAGAGGGTTACTCCGAGGACAAAGTGTTGTAGTCATGGGTTTTGGTCATATGACACATAATCAAGTAGTGATATATGGTCTCTATTAAGGAATTTTTTTAGACAAAGAACATCAAGTGACATAATTACTCTTATAGGGGATTTTCTCCCTAATCCTACATCATCTTGTCAAAGATTTCCTCCCAAAGGAGAAAACCATGGAAAAAATCATGAGAGGAATCATAAAAATTGAAGAAGATATCCCATCCAAAACATATTTAAATAGACAAGTAAATATATTTAAGGAGACAAGTAAGCTAATGAGGGGTGTAATTATCTAATGGGAGGTGAAGTTTATTAAAAAAAACTAGTTAAATTGGTTGATACAAGAAAATATAAAAATAGAAAATTGGGGTATTGAGGAAATTATCAAGAATCTAACAACTTAAGTGACTCAACCACCTTACACACTAGAAAATTTTTAAATACCAAGACTTAAATAAACTTCTCAAATAAGAGTCATGAAATGAACCTCTCCTACATTAGCATGTTCATAGGCACTAAAGATTTTATAATCAATTGGTAGCATTATGTGTTGTAAACTTTATGGGGGTTTTTGTAACTTGTTCACCTACAAAACCTCTTTTTGTTGAATAGATATATTCTCCTTAGGAAATTCATGTATTTCTATTGGAAATGAGAAAACAGTTAGAAAAATTTGATGAAGTACCTCTATAATACCTCAGGGCAAATACTCTTTACTTTACAACAAAAAAATAATTATACATTGCAATTATAAACTCAAAATGTTACTTAGCATAAGAAAATAGATGTTAAATAATGATATAAAGAAAACACATAAATGAATAAATAAAAGTGATAACAACATAGTGATATTCCCTAGGTTAAGTCCATGTATTTCAATTTTAAAAACAAATTCAGAAAGTTATGAGAATATATGAAAATAATAAAAGATAAAAACTATATATTAAAATCATATAATATTTAATGTTTTAATAGAAACTAAATAACTTCAAATTCATACTTTAACTTTTTACTAATACAACTTTCACTACAACATAAATTCTATTTTATAGTATCAACTTTTATATAAATATTATAAATTTTCATAGTATTTAAATGAAAAACATATTGTTCTCTAAATTAAACTTTATTTAGAAAATAAATTTATCGTTAAAATTTTATTTCTTTTAAATTCAAATTATATTAATCCATATGTAACATACTTAATCAACCTTATGTATTTACACATGGTAAATAATCTTACATTAATGTCTTTTTAACTGTTTAATCAAGAATCAGTTGAAAACAAATTCTTGATTACAACCCTTGGGTATTCGTTATTTACCTGAGATCTTTGGAGAGGTTTTGAGGTGTTGGGTGTTCATAATGTGGGGTAGTCTGCTGAATGAGCTATTGTCTCAGTAGAAAGCTGCATCCATCTTTTATTCCGCCTTTTCCATTTTCAGTGTTTGTATGAGAGTCTGCCTTTGGGGGGATTACATTTGGGAGCATTTTGGAATGTGCATAGAGTTTAAAGGAGCCAGTGGCCAAAGAATTGGTTTCCTCATTGATTCGTCAACTGATATGATGTTGAAATGGATTCCACTTCCAGTGCTTGGAGATTTTCACTGCGTCCTGCCAGTGAAGGTGGATGACTCGTTTTTAAGCTACCAACCAACCTTTGACACTGATCGTCCTTGGACACATTTTTTAAAATAATGTAATGTCGCCAGAGAAAAATATTTCAGTCGACAGAGGTTCAAATCGTAGGGAAGATTTAGAAAAAATGTGGCAAGCTTAAACCCTCCCAGTGTTCCAAGGCTCCGGTTCGAGTCCCAGAGAGACGATGCCATTCATTTTCTTTTATAAGAGTCAACTGCCAAGATAAGTAATCTTTGCTAATTTTTATTATATAATATTTTTTTTTGTGAGTTGAAAGATATAAATAAAAAAATATATCATACAACTTTTCTGGGAAAAGATTATGAGAAAATAGTAAACAATAATAATTATCTTTCTCATATTTCTTGGGATAGGTTACATATTCCAAGAAAAGGGTATTTCATTAGTTTATTGGGATGTGACTGAAACAAATTCATTGTTGACTATTTACCTGACTTATTTTCCAATTCATTCTCATATTAAGATGAAATAAATATATGAGAAAATATTTCATGGGAAGATATAATAAGTTGGGATTTCCCTTCTTAAGGTGAATCTAAAAATTATACGCATAATTAACATAAATCATAGCATTGTCTTTGGAAAGAATATCTTTATCTTGTGAGTGAAATATAAGTCCGTTGTGTTAATTCCTTTGCAAGAGTTTGCAAAAATTACATGTTTTGGTGGGTAAAAGAGCAAGTTATTATTGTGTTGTATATTGGGTATTTTTATTTAATTGCATGGTTTATTGTATAAAAGGTTAACTTTGTTATTATTTTAAAAAGGTCTTCTTAGTTCTTATGCACAAAATAAGGGTTAATTATGGTACCTTCTTGAAAAGGGTAACCTCTTGAAAAGATTGCATGGCTAGTTCTTGATTTGGTGTATAAAAGATTAAGTTAACATTGTTATGGTTTCCTAGTTTTGTGCATAAAAGATGGTTATCTATCATAATTTCATGAAAGGGAAGCATGAGGAACTACATAAAGAAACGAAGTTATATTAAATTCCTTTTGAGAAATAATTATGTATATCTTTACATGAAAAGAATAGTTAATGATGTGTAATTCCAAGAAGGGAATTAGTGTTACATACATTAAGAAGAGCTATTGTGATAAGCTCTTGCTTGCGCAAATAATAGCCATTTTTTTATAGAGATATGTTCTTTGAAAGGATAGAAGAAATAGTGAATTATAATGATGTTACTAGATATAACCTCAAAAACTGGCAACGAGGTTACACAGAACTGCAATGAGGTTTCAATGAACGTGAGAGGGAAAGATAAGCTGCAAAGTAATGTTTGTGTTGACTCGAGTAACATTAACCCATGCACGAAACAGAATGAATCATTAGTTCTGGGAAGTAACGTTAATCACGATGTCATGACTGTAGTAAACGGTATGAGATACAACAAACATGAAGACAACAAGAGGGATGGGTCATCAAAGGATGATTTATCTGTTCTGCCTGTGTTAGCAGGATGTGGTTCTATGGAGCATGATTCCATTATAAAGAATATATCAGCAGAAAGCATATATAATGAACCACAATATAAAAACCCTAATAACATACCTCACATAGGCAACACCAACAAAAAAGTAGTAAATATCTCTTCTCATGAATTAAATAATATAGAAATGGAGGTTTTGAGCAAGGGACTCAATTTTGCGGTAGCTCCCAGCCAGATTCGAAAAGAAGAAATTATTTGTGATATTGAGGACAACATCAAACCACTTAATGGATAAGACAAATAACTCATGAGACAAGAGTGTGCCGTCATTTTGAATAAAGCCAAACTAGCTAAGAGAAATTTAAGTAAAGAGAAATTAAGTGCCTTAAAAAACTTAAGAGGTAATGAGAAGATTGTCATCTTACAAGTAGATAAAGGAGGGGCTACAGTGGTAATGGACAAAGAGGAGTATGTTAATAAAATGAGAGATCACCTTCACAATAGTGGCAGCTATAAGAAACTTGAAGAAAACCCCATTTCCAAGGTCATACAAAAGGTTAAAAAAGAAATCAAGGAGTCAAATCTTGATGATAAAATAAAAAAGCGCCTATACCCGGAGGGTGAGATCATTCCCCGCATTTATGTTGCCCCCAAGATCCATAAGACTGGTGCTTCTCTGATACCCATTGTCAATACCATCGGAGCTCCAACATATGAATTAGCCAAATTTGTGGTCGGCACCCTCGCCCCTCCGGTCAACAAAACTAGTTCATTCACTAAAGACTCCAACCATTACGTTGATTTCATTAAAAAAGCTAAGTTGGATCCCAAAGATAGAATTGTAAGCTTTGATGTTGTACAAATCTTTACTAAAATCCCTCTGGATGAAGCTGTTCAAGTAGTGAAAGAAGTCATAGACCCCCTGACTGCAAGGCTTGCTGAAATTTGTCTCTGCTCCACCTTCTTCCCCTTCCAAGGAGAAATATTTGAACAAACAGCTGGAGTTGCTATGGGATCTCCATTGTCCCTCATAATGGCCAACCTCTTCATGGAAAAATTTGAAAAGAAAGCTCTTGACTCTTACCCATTGAAACCTAAATTTTGGATTAGGTTCGTGGATGACACCAATGTCAATTGGCCACATGGCGATGAAGAATTAAAAAGCTTCCTGGACCACCTTAATAGTGTTTCCAAAGATATACAATTTACAATGGAAGGTGAGGTAAACAATCGGATCCCTTTCCTTGACATTCTCCTCTCGAGAAATGAAGACAGAACCCTTAGGCACAAAGTGTTCAGGAAGAAATCTCATACTGACAATTACCTACATGTTGATTCACACCACTACCCTACCGAGAAGATGGGGGTTTTTTTGACTCTTTTTACAAGAGCTTTTATAATGTCAAACGATACTCATATTGAGGAAGAAATAAAACATCTAAGAAGATCATTCATGAACCTGGGATACAGTAATAGAGACATCAACAGAGCTATTCAAAGAGCGAGATCCGGAAATAATAGAATTTCGACTAACTATTCCACAAAAAAAAAATCATACCTCCCCTATATCCAAGGGGTCAGGGATAAGATGGCCAAAGTTCTAGCCAAGAAATACATTACATCATCCTTCAAACCTCTAATGACCATCAGACAAAAGATGAAATCTGTCAAAGATGACCCCGACCACCTCTAGCAAAAAGGGGTTTACAAAATTAATTTTTCATGCGGGACATTGCAATATTGGGGAAACAGGTAGGACCTTCAAAATAAGGTTTAAATAACATGGGGTGTGTTAGTTCCAGTCTTCGCAGCCTGTCACCAGAGATCAACATGAACTCTGACTATGTCTGGTTTTGTTAGATGTTTTGCACATGATGTTCAACACAAAACATGTCACAAGTGTGTCCATATTAAGAAGTTTGGAAAAATATTTCCAACGGTATATCACACTCCCGTAACCGGCTCCCGGATTAGAAGATATGATCGAAATGAATGAGTGATTTTTGGTTATGCATGTTTTGAGGTCAGTTGTTGCACACAACGACAAGTTTAGTACAAAATCAGTTTGTGAAATAATGGTAAGGAATTTTTCAAAAGTGAAAGAGGTTTTTGTTTATCACATACAAAATAACAAAAAACTCCTTCAATTTATGCACAGGTGCTACTATGTGGGATATATAGAGTGATATTTGGAGCCTACATTAAAACGAAGAAAATTTTCATATTTTTTACTGTTTTAGTCATTCTAGTGCAGAGCCATTTTACAACAGATCGAAAGAAATTTTGCAAAACCCAAGGTGATTTTTGTTAAAAACAAGCCATATAACAAAAACCTCTTTCCGTTTATTCACAGGTGTCACGAATTGGGATATGTGACTAGATCTTTACAACTCATTTTCACAAATTTAAATTTTTAATGATTTTCTGTTTTAGAGATGATTGTGTGGAAATGATTTCGAGAAAATGGAAACGAATTTCCCAAATTTGAGAGATTTTTTTCTCCAACACGACCTTATCTACAAAAACCTCTTTCATTTTTGTAACAGGTGCTATGGTTTATGAGATACGAGTTCATCTTCAACACCTATTTTCAGAAATTCGGCCCAAGTTTAATGTAACTGATTCTATTTTGAAGAAAATGGTTGAGCTCAATTCCCTTAGTATAAGGATGATCAAATGTATATATTTTATGAATTTCATAGTGTAGGGGATGGAATTTGGCAGAAGGTTGGACACTTGGGATTGCTTTGAGCTTCATTGTACATTTCATCTCTGCATTTTGGCAAAGGAATAGACTAGGGTTTGCAGCACTCCTTGGGATCCATGTGGCTCTTTGTTTTGATGATGTATTTCTCTCTATTATTGTAAGTTTACTAATGTTTCATGTGTATCATCTTCCTTCTTATTTATTCTTAAGTTAAACAAACAAGTAATAAAGGTGGAATTCATTAGATTTGCAGTGCTCTACCTTGAGTTTTGTTTAATTTTCTATGTTTTCAACTGTCTGAAGAGGATTCCTAAAAGCCTCTTGCCCTCTTCAACTCCTCACTGGTCTGAGCTATCCATTTCATTCAAATTGAAGCACCAAAAAAATTTCCTTCCTTGCCCCATTCAGAACTCTGCAAAAACTAGGCCCCATTCCCCAGACCCAAAATTTGCCTTTCCCTTTGATCCAACAAACACCTTCAAAAATCAAATCCAACCTCCTTACATATATACCTAGCCTAAAATAAGCTTTTATTCAAGTCATCTCAAGCCTCACTGATCAATTTTTGTTGAGATTGACGAGGAGAGAGCCCTCTCCCGATCTGGTAGGGCTAGCTACCAGATTAAGCGTGGTTTGATGTTACCCTAGACTCTGCCTTTCTCAGCCTGAGGTAGATTTAGGCAATAACATAGTGGCAGCCATACTGGGGACTACAAAATTGTTTGCTTGTTAGTGTTATTCATTTTATAAACTACAAACGGAGCCTGAAGTTATGCCAGGTAGCCTTCGAAACGCTCTTGCTTTGCATTAGCGAAAGTAGATAAACGCTACTTCAGTCATGTTGGGAAAAATACTGAGAGGGGGGGGTGAATCAGTATTTACTTCATAATCAAATATTTTTACTTTTTCATTCCTTAAAACCCATACGCTACTTTCCTTCAGTAAACTAGCGTATATACGCGGATCCCCTTTATTAAACTAGCGTATACACAGATATCTAGATATGTCATTAAATCTTCACTTCTATTAATCCATCATTCATTCATCAGATGTTCAATAACAGTAAACATGTGCAGTAAGAACAGAATAAACCATCACACAAAGCATCACACATGAACACCAGGAGTTTTAGGTGGAAACCCAAGTCGGGAGAAAACCACCGCTGCAGTTGCTCAGCCTTCAATATTTTATTATAGAGAAAACATCTTACAACATATGTGCTGGCGCAGACTTGACCAGCACGCAGGCACCCACCTGCGCTCGTTTACTAGCCTCTCCTGGAAGGGAGCTATGACCCCCTGACTCGTTTACCAGCCTCTCCTGGAAGGGAGCTACGACCCCCTGATCTCGTTTGCCAGCCTCACCTGGAAGGGAGCTACAACCCTCAGCACCACCTTGGACCACGTTTCATCAATTTTCACACTGGATCCAACAACTTCAATAGAACAACATTTGCATGCCACGTTTCATCATATTTTCATACTGGACCCTTTCTATATTTTTAAGAACAGACATACATCACCAACAGATACTTATCAACACATATCAGATAGCAGAAATACAGCAGAACAGATCAGATATTTCATACCCCTTGCTTCAGCAAACCCTAGTTTGCATACGCGCTTTACCTTTACTAATGTCGCGTATATACGCGCTTCCGTCCACACAAACCAGCGTATACCTCAGTGTATATTTCATTGCGCATACACACTTTCTCTTCAGCGAAGCCGCGTATATACGCGCTTCCTCCGCGACGAAGTAGCGTATAGATCTTCAATCATTACAGAGCAGCATACTTCATCAGATCAGATGTTCAGTTCAGATTCAACCCTTTACTTCAAACAGATATTCGCCTAGATGTTCGCCTCAACACAGATCTAAGCCTTCCATAAGCAGATCTAGTAGATACAAGTGCATTTCAGATCTAGATCCCCTTCTTCATCATTGGTGCATCATACATTCAGATTTATCTTCAAGTGTAACCCTTTCCATTCAGATCTACTTCAGAGAGAAGTATTCATTCAAGCTCAGACCTCTTGCACCCACATTCATAATTTGCACAATGAATTTCTTCTCTTTATATAGGCTTATCCTTTTTCAATACCATGAGCCCCTTTTTCAATATCATGGGCCAAAGCAATACCATGAGCCCAAAACTACCTGGACGGGGTCAATTAGGCGGATCATTACCCAATACAATGGGTCAATACCATGGTGGTTACCCCTGGTTTTGCACTTTTTGAGCGCTTTTGCCCATACGCGACTTGGAACGTTCCTTTCCACGTGCATACGCGACTTGCCCTAGGCGATTGCCATCAAGGACAACACATGTCAACAGTCGCATGTCTTCATCTTTATTCAGTGGGTTGCCATCAAGGACAACACTCTGCATCATATTTCCAACAATCTCCCCCTTTGGACTTGATGGCAACCACGATGGTGTTTGGTTACCACAACAGATAGGTACCATGTCACTCTCCCAAATATGTCACTCTTCCAAATATTTGACATCATTATCTTCTCTTCATTCAAACACCATGTCACTCTCCCCCTTTGACATCAAGGGCAAAGGACGGATCAAAAACCAACATTCTCCCCCTGTTCTCCTCATGTGGAAGAAGCATTCTGCAGATCTGATATGTGCTGAAGTGGCCAAGCTCCCCCTGAGTTCATGCTGAATCTTCAAACATATTTTTCAATAAAGTACATGACTCTTCCTATCACCAAAGACTCATACTTGCATCAAATATCCAACCAAGTGGATTTACATATGAGACTCAAGTACCCAACCAAGTGGGTTTACACATTTCAATTCAGCTACCCAACCAAGTGGGTTTACAAAAATTGACTCAGCTACCCAACCAAGTGGGTTTACACAACTGACAAGTCCTTACATGACTGAATATTACAAATTTACAACATGAGTCTCAATCAAGATTTTTTTATCAAAAATACAAATAAGACTTTTC
Organism: Pinus albicaulis; assembly: GCA_034641835.2. Taxonomy (NCBI): domain Eukaryota; kingdom Viridiplantae; phylum Streptophyta; class Pinopsida; order Pinales; family Pinaceae; genus Pinus; species Pinus albicaulis. The sequence goes on along the minus strand of JAXQQM020064996.1, from coordinate 31,031 downwards.
ATAACCAATACCAAGAAGACCTCAAGAGAGATCATATAACAAAACCATCATAATGCATTATACTCAGCAAAGCTAATGCTCCCCCTGAATCTGTGCATCCATGCATCCTTTTTCATATGACTAAGGCTCCCCCTTAGTTTGTGCATCCTGAACACTTTTACCAACAAATCATCAAAACATCTTCATCAACTCATTAGAAATGGAATTATGAGAACTGGAACACCACCAGAGATACCAAACAGTATCAGAGACACCAAACAGCACTGCAGCTGTGCTGAAAAGAGCTGACTCCAAGCAAAAATTTGTCAGCAATCTGACATACGCGGATTTGTGTGCATTAACTCGCGTATATACGCGACTGTGTTTCAGGAAACCCGCGTATCCACTACCATCTTCTAAAAATTATGCAGATTTGTTTTTTTGACTGGCAGAGAACACTCCCAGCTTCTGTCTTAGATACTCGAACGCTTCCCTGGGCAGAGGTTTGGTAAAGATATCAGCAACTTGTTCTTTGGAGGGAACATACTCCAACTTCACCGTTTGTTCAAGCACTTGTTCACGTAAGAAATGATACTTGATGGGAATGTGCTTGGTCTTCGAATGATAACAGGATTCTTTGAGATACTGATGGCACTTGTATTATCACACATAATGGAGATAGGAGTTGCACATTTGATTTGAAAATCTTGCAAGGTTTGCATCATCCATAGGAGTTGAGTGCAACAAGATGCGGCAGCTACATACTCTGCTTCAGCTGTTGATAAGGCAATAGAATTTCGCTTCTTGCTGAACCAAGATACTAACCGGGGTCCCATATAGAATGCACCACCACTAGTGCTTTTCCGATCATCAACACTTCCAGCCCAATCTGCATCAGTATAAGCATGAAGAGTAAGATTAGCATTCTTCGGATACCATAGACCAAAATCTTGAGTTCCTTGTAGATATTTGAAAATTCTTTTGACAGCCTGAAGATGAGACTCTTTTGGATTCGCTTGGAATCTTCCTACAATCCCAACTGCATGCATAATGTCTAGTATAGTCCCAGTGAGATAAAGCAGACTTCCTATCATCGATCTGTATTCTGGTTGATTCACTGTGGGAGAATCATCATTAGAACTGAGACTGCATCCGGTTATCATTGGTGTACTTACAGGTTTGCATTCTTCCATGCCATACTTCTTCAGAATTTGCTTAAGATATTTTGTTTGTGATAGAAATATACCATTTGCAGCTTGATGCACTTGCAAGCCAAGAAAGAATGTTAGTTCACCAAGTAGAGACATTTCAAATTCTTGCTGCATGACAGAGGCAAATTTTTGTCTCATAGATTCTTCGTTACTCCCAAAAATGATGTCATCAACATATACAACCACAATCAATAGTTTGTCATTTTCAACTTTTGTGTATAAGTTGCTATCAGCAGACCCTTTTGAAAATCCTTGTTGATGAAGATATTTGTCAAGACGATAATACCAAGCCCTTGGAGCTTGTTTGAGACCATATAGAGCCTTTTTAAGTCTACAAACAAGATTTGCATCATTTCCCAAAATGAATCCTTCTGGTTGTTCTATATATACTTCTTCTTCTAGATTACCATTAAGAAAAGCAGATTTAACATCCATTTGATAAACTTTGATGTGTTGATAACTTGAAAAAGCAAGAAACATTCTTATGGCTTCAAGTCTAGCTACAGGAGCAAAAGTTTCTTCAAAGTCTATACCTTCTTGTTGAGTATACCCTTTGCAAACCAGTCTAGCTTTGTTTCTTACAACATCCCCATTCTCATTTAACTTATTCTTAAAATCCATTTAGTTCCAATGACATTTTTATCATGAGGTCTTGGAACCAAATCCCAAGTGTCATTTTTTTCAATTTGAACAAGTTCGTCATCCATGGCTTGCCTCCAACATTCATATTTGCTAGCTTCATTAACATTGTGTGGTTCAATTGTGGATATGAGTGCCAAATGATTAGAAGATCCTACAAGAGTTCTCCTTGTCCGTACACCAGATTCTTTGTCACCCAAAATTTGAGATTCAGGATGATTCTTTTGAACATATCTGGATGGAGCTTTTTCAGATAGATCATCTTCAGGTTCTTCCTTGGATCCACTGTCTATATCATTTCCATCTGATGTAGAAGGCCATATGTCGCTATCATCTTCTTTTGTTGTTTGTTTTTCTTCTTTAGGAGCTGCAGGAGACTCATCAATAACAACATCAATACATTCAACAACCTTTTGAAGCATTTTATTGTAACATGTGTATGCTTTGCTTGAAGATGTGTAACCAAGAAATATCCCTTCATCTGATCTAGGTTCAAACTTGCCAAGCTTTTCATCATTATTTTTGATAAAGCATTTACTTCCAAAAACTTTAAAATGCTTCACAGTGGGAGAATTACCATACCAGAGTTCATATGGAGTTTTGTCACTATTTACCTGAACATGAGCCTTGTTGAGAATGTTAACAGCTATAAATGCTGCTTCACTCCAGAACATGTTAGAAATGCCAGAATCAACTAACATAGCTCTAGCCATTTGAACAATTGTTCTATTCATTCTTTCTGCTACACCATTTTGTTGTGGAGTGCCTGCTACAGAGAATTGTCTTTTTATGCCATGTTGTTCACAAAATTCAAAGAATTCATTTGATGAATATTCTCCTCCTCGATCAGATCTAAGACACTTGGATTTTAGATCTAATTCATTTTCTGCCAATGCTTTGAAGCTCTGAAATTTTTCAAATGCTTGATCTTTGTGTTTAATGAACCCGATCCAACACATTCTAGAGTAGTCATCAATAAATAAGATATAGTATTCATCCCCATGTAATGACTTTTTCCTCATAGGTCCACAGATTTCAGTATGAATGAGTTCAAGAGGCTTACTTGATGATCCTTCTTTGGCATTGAATCGTACTCTGGTCTGCTTACCAAATTGACAAGATTTGCATATGATACTTTTTGGAAGATTGACCTTGGGAAGATCACGAACAGCTTGAAGTCTGCTTGCTTTGTTGATTTGAGAGAAACTCAGATGCCCCAACCTTCTATGCCATAGCCAATTTTATGAAGATTTGCTCAAGTAACATTGATCTATGCTGTTTAGTACATACAGGTTGCTTGGATTTCTTTTTCCTTTTATAATGATTCTACCTGTATCAAGATCATGAACCACACATTCTTTGGAACTGAAGACCACTTCTGCACCTTGATCACACATTTGACTAACACTTAACAGGTTATGCCTTAATCCATCATCATACATGACATCTTTAGCCTTCACTTTTTCTTTTAGAAATACTGACCCTTTTCCTTTAATTACAGCAGGAGTATCATTTCCAAATGTAACTTTCTTTTCTTTCTCTAGAGCATTATAAGTATGAAGTTTGCTTTTGTCACCTGTCATGTGTCTTGAGCACCCACTATCGATGTACCATTGATTTTCTTCACCTTCTGCAAATAATGCTATCCCACAATTTTCAACTGGCGGTTCTTTCTTTTTCCACACTTTAGAGCTTGAGGGAACATGTTCTTTTGGCCGGATCTTGTTCCTGCATTCAGATTCTTCATGGCCAAAGTTATTACAATAAGTACATTCAACTTCACTTTGAAGAGGAGAAAAATTGTTATAGGTATTCTTCTTTGGTTCAGTATCCAACCTTTTCTTTCTTGCTTCTCTTGTCATGATGGTTTTATATGCAACACATTGAATAACTTTATGACCAAAATTGTGACAAGTGAAACATTGCCCATTGAAGTAGAAATTTCTGCGATCATGGAATATTCTATTTGAATTTACCTGTTGGTTGTAGTGTCTTTGAAAGCTATCCCTGTTAGTGTACCTTGAATTGAGATGGTCCTGCTTTCCCTGTAGAGATCCTTTATTCCCTTGCTGAGTGGTTGAATGATGTAAACCACCTGTAACTGCTTTTAGATAGTTTGGTGCTGAAGTTTGAGAAGATTCTCCGATATATCCAAGACCTGTCTTTATAAGAGGAGAACGTTGTACCTTGATGATCTCATCTAAGGTTTCAGATCCTTTAGAAAATCTAAGATTCAAGGTTTTTTCTTTCTCAACTTCTTTTCTTTGACTTACCACTTCACATTCTAGTTTTTCAATATGATTCTTTGCTTCTTCAAGCTGTTTTTCAATGGTCTCTCTGATTATCTTTTGTTCTTCTAAGAGAATTTTGTAATCTTCTAAGCGAAGTTTGAGTTGATTATTTTCTTCAAGAAAATCGTTTTCCTCTAGAGCATCCATAAAAGTATCCTTTTTTTCTTTTTGTTCAAATGCCATGAGAAGTCTAAGATCTTCTTCACATTCTTCCTCACTATTAGATGACCCATCACTATCTTCATTAGTATAGTAACTTTTCTTAGAGCTAGATCGGTTCTTATTCCTTCTTACTACTTCTTTTCCTTTATAAGGACATTTTGCAGCATAATGACCAACTTTTCCACATTCAAAACATTTGAAGGGAAGCTTACCTTTGAATCTTCCAGTACCTAGTTGGAGCTTTCTCACGAAATTTGCTTCTTCTTCATCGGATATATAGCTGGATTCTTTGACAACTTCCTTTTCCTTTCCTTTTGTAGATGCCTTAAAAGCAGCTTCTCTTACTTGAGAAGGGACTCCTTGTCTCATTTCAAAAGCAGTCAGAGTACCATGTAATTGAACAATAGTAAGCGATTGCAGATCTTGCCTTTCTTCAATAGCTGAAACTTTAGAGTCAAATTTTGAAGTCAAAGATCTTAAGACCTTTTCTACCAGAGTAGTATCAGCCATGGTTTCACCTAAATTTCTCATCCGATTTACAATATCATCTAGACGAAGAAAGAAACTGGCAACACTTTCATCACTATGCATCTTCAAATTTTCATATTCAATTCTAAGAGTTTGGAGTTTTGCACTTTTTACCTTTGTGTCTACTTCATAGCTTAGAATGATTTTGTCCCATATTTCTTTTGCTGAATGTAGCTGCATCACTTTAGCAAATTCTGATTCAGACATGCTTCCCAATAAGACATTCATTGCTTTGGCATTGATTTCATACTTCTTTCTTTCAGCTGCATCAGTAGGAATACTTGTCGGGTATTGATAACCTTCTTCCACGATTGCCCATACATCTGCACCAAGACTTTGCAGATATGCTTTTGTTCGTACCTTCCAGAATATCAGATTGCTTCCATTGAATAGAGGTGGCTTTATAGACATCACTCCTTGACTTCCCATTGCGACGGATCTCCTTCAAGCGATCAAGCTTCTGCAGAAGAACCTACTCTGATACCAATTGTTGGGAAAAATACTGAGAGGGGGGGGTGAATCAGTATTTACAGCATATTCAAAACTTTTTACTTTTTCACTCTCTAAAACCCATACGCTACTTTACTTCAGAAAACTAGCGTATATACGCGGATCCCCTTTATGAAACTCGCGTATACACAGAGATATAGATATGTTATCATTAAATCTTCACTTATATTATTCCATCATTCATTCATCAGATGTTCAATAAACAGTAAACATGTGCAGTAAGAACAGAATAAACCATCACACAAAGCATCACACATGAACACCAGGATTTTTAGGTGGAAACCCAAATCGGGAGAAAACCACCGCCGCAGTTGCTCAGCCTTCAATATTTTATTATAGAGAAAACATCTTACAACATATGTGCTGGCGCAGACTTGACCAGCACGCAGGCACCCACCCGCGCTCGTTTACCAGCCTCTCCTGGAAGGGAGCTACGACCCCCTGACTCGTTTACCAGCCTCTCCTGGAAGGGAGCTACGACCCCCGATCTCGTTTACCAGCCTCACCTGGAAGGGAGCTACAACCCCCTGACTAAAGGCTACAACCCTCAGCACCACCTTGGACCACGTTTCATCAATTTTCACACTGGATCCAACAACTTCAATAGGACACCACTTGCAGGCCACATTTCATCATATTTTCAAACTGGACCCTTTCCATACTTTTAAGCACAAACATACATCACCAACAGATACTTATCAACACAGATCAGATAGCAGAAACACAGCAGAACACATCAGATATTTCATACCCCTTGCTTCAGCAAACCCTAGTTTGCATACGCGCTTTCCTTTCACTGATGTCGCGTATATACGCGCTTTCGTCCACACAAACCAACAGATACCTCGCAGTATATTTCATTAAGTATACGCGCTTTCTTCGCCGAAGTCACAGATATACGCGCGCTCCCTCCGCGTGAAGTAGCGATAGATCTTCAATCATTAAGGTAGCAAAAGATACTTCATCGTATCGTATGTTCGCTCTGTATTCAACTTTATCAAAAGATGTTCGCCTAGATGTTCGCCTCATCACAGATCTAAGCCTTCCATAAGCAGATCTAGTAGATACAAGTACATTTCAGATCTAGATCCCCTTCTTCATCATTGGTGCATCATACATTCAGATTTATCTTCAAGTGTAACCCTTTCCATTCAGATCTACTTCAGAGAGAAGTATTCATTCAAGCTCAGACCTCTTGCACCCACATTCATAATTTGCACAATGAATTTCTTCTCTTTATATAGGCTTATCCTTTTTCAATACCATGAGCCCCTTTTTCAATATCATGGGCCAAAGCAATACCATGAGCCCAAAACTACCTGGACGGGGTCAATTAGGCGGATCATTACCCAATACAATGGGTCAATACCATGGTGGTTACCCCTGGTTTTGCACTTTTTGAGCGCTTTTGCCCATACGCGACTTGGAACGTTATTTTCCGCGTGCATACGCGACTTCCCCTAGGCAGATCCGCGCATACAAAGAGACATACTCTTTTTCATCATAGAATTAGCACATTCTGAATTTCTTTCTTCATTGCCTTTTGTACACACTGTAGATACATCATATTTTCTTCATCAAGTAAGTTGTCATCATCTTCATCAAGTGGGTTGCCTTTCAAGGACAACACTTAGCATCATATCGTCAACAAACATCAGATTTACATCATTTACCAAGTCCATCAAGTCAAGAATAACTTCATCAGGTGGTTTGCCATCAAGGACAACACATGTCAACAGTCGCATGTCTTCATCTTTATTTAGTGGGTTGCCATCAAGGACAACACTCTGCATCATATTTCCAACAAGTCAATCTCCGGTCTAGTATTATAAACGTAGCATCTGACTTGCAAATTGCCCCATTACATTAAACTGGGGAAGAGGTGACAGATCTTCTCTAGGAAAGATCATTCAAGTTGCAGATCTGATTGCTGATGGTGGACAACAGTCAGAGACATATGAAGGCTGAAACATTCACCCGGTGACTCCAACTCAGTCCAGAGATTCCAGTGCGCACTGATCCATTCATGCACTAAAATAAAATGGTAGGGTATGTGGCAGACCCTGCTCTTTGTGAAGTTTTAAAAGAATTTAGAGATCAGTTAGTGGATATTGAAATTGATGAAGTATTTTTCATTGTCGTGCTTCAATTTTTGAGATCTCCAAAGTTTCCTGCTAAAGCTAAAACTGGTTTCTTTGAGTTAGTTGTTGAAAAATTTGAGAAGGAGATTCAGTATTTAAATGATCAGATCCAATCATATGAATTTTGAGATCCCAAATTTTTTTTGGAAACTCTCCCTCCTTCAAAACAAGAAACAATAGAGCTGCCTGTGGATATTTGCATTGATAGTTTGCAGCTGGAAGCATGTATTGAGGAGTTGGGGCAACAAACAGAGTCTGTTTTTTTCGATCCTATTGCAACATACATGGAATTTTTTTCAGTTTGAATGATAGATCAAATTGTCTTTTACATAACCAGACTCGTTATGTGAATGTATGGTTGTCAGCATTTACATTTGTGTCCTGGTTGAAGCACTTTCAAGCAGCATCCTTGTCACAGTTACTTGATTGGTTGATCTGGAATTATAGCGTTACTTGATCTATTGGTTTTGCAGCAAAGTAGGGTATATTTGTAAATAAATAAGCTGCCAAAGGCAACATTTCAGTTTTCGGTATTTGTTTATGTACAGGTTGCAGTATGTATATGTTTTTGGATTGGTATGAGTTGTTTTGGGTTTGCAGTTGTTTGACCAATCATGCCCAATGGATGAGGCACTTGGTCTATGGTGTTCTTGACACCTCCAAGGAGCTGCCATCCCCAATGGAGCCAATGTTAGTTCCAGTCTTCGCAGCCTATCACCAGAGATCAACATGAGCTGTTACTATGTCTTGTTTTGTTATATTTTTTGTACATGATGTTCAACACAAAACATGTCACAGGTATGTCCATCAGAAGAAGCTCGGAAAAATATTTCCAATGGTATATCACACTCACATAACCGGCTCCCGGATTAGAAGATATGATCGAAATGAATGAGTGATTCTTGGCTATGCATGTTTTGAGTTCAGTTGCTGCACACAATGACAAGTTTAGTACAAAATCAGTTTGTGAAATAATGGTAAGTAATTTTTCAAAAGTGAAAGAATTTTTTGTTTATCACATACCAAATAACAAAAACCTCCTTCATTTTATGCACAGGTGCTACTATGTGGGTGATATACAGTGATATTTGGATCCTACATTAAAACAAAGCAAAATTTTCATATTTTTTACTGTTTTAGTCATTCTAGTGCAGGGCCATTTTACAATATATGGAAAGTAATTTTGCAAAACCCAAGGAGGTTTTTTTTAACCACAAGCCATATAAAAAAAACCTCTTTCATTTTATTCAAAGGTGTCACGAATTGAGATATGTGACTAGATATTTACAGCTCATTTTCACAGATTTAAATTTTTAATGATTTTCTGTTTTAGAGAGGATTTTGTGGAACAGATTGCGAGAAACTAGAAACGAATTTCCCAAATTTTAGAGAAATTTTTCTCCAAAATAACCTTATCTACAAAAACCTCTTTCAGTTTTGTAACAGGTGCTATAGTTTAGGAGATATGAGTTCATCTTCAACACCTATTTTTAGAAATTCGACCCAAGTTTAATGTAACTGATTCTATTTTGAAGAAAATGGTTGAGCTCAATTCCCTTAGTACAAGGATGAGAAAATGTATATATTTTATGAATTTCATAGTGTAGGGGTTGGACTTTGGAAGAAGGTTGTATACTTGGGATTGCTTTGCGCTTCATTATACATTTCATCTCTGCATTTTGGCAAAGGAATAGACTAGGGTTTGCAGCACTCCTTGGGATCCATGTGGCTCTTTGTTTTGATGATGTATTTCTCTCTATTATTGTAAGTTTACTGATGTTTCATGTGTATCATCTTCCTTCTTATTTCTTCTTAAGTTAAACAAACAAGTAATAAAGGTGGAATTCATTAGATTTGCAGTGCTCTACCTTGAGTTTTGTTTAATTTTCTATGTTTTTAACTGTCTTAAGAGGATTCCTGAAAGCCTCTTGCCCTCTTCAACTCCTCACCTGTATGAGCTATCCATTTCATTAAAATTGAAGCATCAAAACAATTTCCTTCCTTGCACCATTCAGAACTCTGCAAAAACTAGGCCCCATTCCCCAGACCCAAAATCTGCCTTTCCTTTTGATCCAACAAACACCTTCAAAAATAAAATACAACCTCCTTAAATATATACCTAGCCTAAAATTAGCTTTTATTCAAGTCATCCCAAGCCTCACTGATCAATTTTTGCTGAGATTGATGAGGAGAGAGCCCTCTCCCCATCTGGTAGGGCTAGCTACCAGATTAAGAGTGGTTTGATGTTACCCTAGACTCTACCTTTCTTAGCCTGAGGTAGATTTAGGCAATAACAGGGTGGAATTTAGATTAGGAAGAACCAAAACCTCAGCTTTGGCAAAACACTCTAGTAAGATGCGTCACCAAATATGCCTTGAATATGTAGTGGTCATTACCAATGAGAAGCATCATTTTAAGCGTAAAGTGTGTGAAGCCATGGAAATCATTAAACACCCTCACAACCTCAATAGAGATGGAGGCTTAAAGATTAGTAGGAATTGGATTCACATTCTTTCCCTCAAATAAACTTACCCTCCCCTATTCTGTTTGTCGTCACCTTATCCATATTCCCACTTGTCATTGTCCTTCCTCGTTTTCCTATCGTATCCCTCTCATATAATCTGCCCCGCACACCATACCCCTACCTTCTATCCACCTTTTTCCATTCTCCCCTATATCATCTCCTGTCACCTTTTCTTCCCACTAACCTACTAACTTTCTTATCCTCTTTTAATATTTAAAACTCTCCTTAACCTACATTACTCCACCTTTTTCTTTACTTCCATTATTATATAACTTTGTAGTTAGGCTACGTTGCATAATAAGTAAACCCCTCTAATACTATTAATATTACACTCCTCTAATACTATTAATATTAAATCCCTCTAATAATATATAAACCCCTCTAATACTATTAATAAATAAACCCCTCTAGTACTATTAATATTAAACTCCATATTATCTCAAATATTTAGGCTCATTTTTATTTGCCCATTAATATAGGACACCCCTTTACTTACCCTCTTAAATATATTTATTAAAATAAACCCTAATAGTATCCCTTAGTTTTAGTAACAACCAACTTAATTATTAACACCCCTCCTTTTTTAGTATTAATAAAAAAAAAAAAATACAATTGATTTTAATAAGATAATAATAATTAAACCCTTATAATCAATAACTAAAATTTTATATTCACCCATTATAATATATGTTATCATAACCACCTAAACGTTTCCTCAAAAATTTAGTATTAACAAACACAACTAATTTTATATGAATAACTTAATAAAAAATAATAATTAAAATTTTAAAATATCACTAAATTAAAAATGAAATAAATAATAATTTTTTGAATAAACTAAAATAAATAGCTAATTAATTTAAAAATATTTAAGAGTTGGTCGACCCTTTCATTCTCCTTCTTTCCACTATTTATTGATCAATATCTTCTCTCTTCTTAGCAAGTTGTCCTGAAGATGAGTCTTGATTTAGACTCGAAACGTAGACTAAAAAGGATATTCCAAGTTTTATATTTGAAAAACTACACCACAAAAACCTCCAATCTAGCATATTTATAATGCTTCTTAGGAAAAATTATATGTGAGTTCTTTATGTTATCATAACCATTATGTTAGTTTCTGCATATGCATGCAATATTTGTATTACCTTTCATTGGAAAGAATATACATATACGTATGTGGGAAAATATAGTATGTTGTGTTAGACTACATTGGAAAAGGTTGTTAGTATAATATTTGAAAAATAAGACATGCATTTGTATGCTTAATTGCATTAGTTTTATAGAAAAGGAAAAGTGTGTTTACATGCTCTCTTGTGTTAAGAATTTCTTTGGGAAGACTCTTTTGGAAACTGTATACATTGCATGCATAGGAACAACATTCAACATGTTAGCTTTATTATATTTGCATGCTCCAAAAGCAATAGCTGAAGGGCTAGTTCTTTTGTTAAAGTTTAAGTAACTCAGATGCACATTGTGTCATTTTCCATTAAAGGAATTCCTGGACAATTGTAGCGAATTGTCCTGTACGAATGTGAGTGTGTGCGAGAAGTGTCATAATAATGTGGGGATTATTTTGACATGAATTGATAATTACTTGCTTACACTAAGGTAGTGATGTTAGAAGAAAAAATGTTCTGATATTGTATTCACATTTCATGTATGAACATGAATAAGTGTTAAAGGATCACTTAAAGATTGATTATTTATTGATTAAGGCTTTATCTAATCATGCTATAAAAGCTTGTTGATGACATCAATGACAGGAAATCATGGTGACTTATGAGAAGGAAATATTATACTTAACATGGTGGCATGTAAATGATTAATGATTCATGCAGATGAGTGCAAGCTGCAGGATGGTCCATTGTATGATGGTACATTGTAGGTACATCCATGCCACGAAAATATGAATATTAGTGGGTAAATGCTATCATAATTATTGTAATGGATTTAAGCTAGATATTTGTATATTTCCTTGTAATATTTACAATGATGGTTAAGGGATGGTCTCCCTTATAAGCCATTGAGTAAGGGCTGAACACCCTCACGAGTGTTTAATAATAAAATTAAACGTTTTTCGGTTTTCACCCTATGGGGTTTCTAGGGTATATTGGTGGTCAACGATGTGATTGATTATTGTGTCAAGTTGATGATGTTGATTCCTTTCTTGTTGTGATGTTCATAATGTCAAGTATGCGATGACTACATGAATAATGAAATGAATGCAAGGTTACATCATACAGTTTTATGTTAAAGTACTACAATAGAGGTTGTTAGTGGTTAAGCAACTTACTATTCTTATACTGAGGTTACACTATGAACTGGTGAACATTCTATCTAATGATTAGTAAGGAATATTTAATAGTGATTTGGATAGTTACCTGTGGGTAACTTGTATAATTTTTTTTTAATTCTCGCATTTCCATGTGAGGTTATCAGTGTATGTTACAAGTGGTATTAGAGCTAAAGGTTGCAGCGCTGGCGTCTTTGTGATTTTCTAAGCGAAAAGAAATTGAGGTATGCTACTAATGGACATCAGTTAGGGTATGATTCTAGAAATCTACATATTGATTGATATATGATTATAGAAATCTACATATTGAATGATATATGTAGTAGTCTACTCTTGACATGAGATGTGTGATTCATGTTTATAACTACATTGAAGAGTAAAAAGTAATAAATGTTGTTGTAAAACAGTTTTCATAACATTGGAATCATGTTGAGGATAAAGGACAATAAAACCTTTGTTGTACTTATGGACAACCTGAGTCCTCACTAGTGAAAGTGAGAGTTGACTTTTAACATTTGGGTATATGACATATTACTCATACATTTAATAAACATAATTAAAGCTACCATGCACTACTCGAAAATGATGAATATCTATAGTGATGGTGTGTGAAACTAATGCATGACTGCAAAATTCGGGGAAAGTCCTTGAAGAGGATGAGAGTGTTTTAAAATGAAATTGAATGAAACCTTTCAGATGTTAAAAATACACAATGAATCAAGTAGTGAGACTTGAATATAATGATTAGTTGTCGAATGACTAGTTTTTGAATGAGTTGTGTCATGGATGCATTAAGATTATTAGTGGCATTGATTATTTAGTGTTGTATGACTAACTAATAAAACCTATACGCATGAATGGGTTTTTATTAAAGATTATTGCAAGTGTTGAACAAGTAGTTACTTCACGTGTCAAACTATTGGTAACAATACACTATTGGAATTGGAAATTTTGGATTATTACTCGTGGGATTGTTACCCCAATCATTATTGACACATACACATTAATGAATATTTATATGTACTTGTATGCATGAAACTAAAAAATAATTTGAAAGTGAATATTTTTTGTTTTTTAACAATTCATATTTATGATTAGTGACGTTGATGAGATTAAGCATGGTTGGCTTAATGGAAACAAGAAAAAACCTGTAAAAGTAAAATTGTGCCATGGAAAAATTGCAATGATAATTGATAAAGTATCATGTTATAATGTGCATGATTGTGTTATTTGGGAAATAATAATGTATAATACATGTATGTTATTCATGTTCCCTGTTAGTCTATATATCATTAGACCCATGTGGAGGGCCAAGTATGATGTATGTTGTACATAAAGTTTCTTTTTCTTTATGTATAATGTGTACATAGTAAATTATGTAATTTAATATGGGAAACAATGCTAAAAGAGAAATTTTACATGCCACACAGTTGTGAACAATTGTGAAAGGCTAGAAGGCCTTGGGTTGATGATGGTTTCCTGCCCAGAGGGGTTCATGGCACTTACTTGCCCAGATTTCCTCTCCCTAGAGATAGATAATCTCAGTAAGGGAAAAGATTTGGCCAAGATGGTGAAGAGGGGAAAAAATGAGGCAACTCTATTGATTTTGGAGCCTATTGGAGGAGGTACAAAATTCCTCATAGACGGGACACTGTCAGAGGAATAGGCATGATGTATCCAAGAGGAATCCTATACTGAACCTGGAATACATCCGGAAAATCCTTGGTCACTGGTAAAATTTATACAGGTTTGTTTTTTTGCTTGTTGTTCCAAATATTCAATTTGGACAACATACACTAGACAAACCTTCCTTGCTGTCCATTTCAATTTTAATGCATAATTTTTTCTAATAGACACAGGTTTTAGTTTCCTTTTGACTACCATGAACTTTCCTAGATCATCAGTACAACTTATTATTTTTTCTAAGAAATTTACTATTTATTTATGTCGTTCCAACCAATCCATTCCAACTAGGAGGTCATAAGATCCTAAGGGAAGGATATTGAACTTGAAATATGTAATGTAACCATTTAAATTTATAGAATTTTTGGGTAGATTATGTGTGACCTTCCTTTTCGTCCCTGTAGCCAACTACACCAGCCAAGAGTGCTGAATTTTTTTTGTTTTTAGTTTACCTTTTTCCACTATGTGTAGACTAATATAACTTAAACTAGCTCCTGGATCAATTAAAACAGACACATGTTGGTTATAAATGATACCTTCAATTTCAATCATAGTTGATTGATGCTCAATTTTTCTATCTTCCAATGCGACACTGATTCGAGGGATGTTTCGAGCAATGTCATTCACTGTGGTTGCTACTTGCACTACTTGAATGTTCTGAATTTCACTATTTTTGTGTGGGCAATCCTGCAACATGTGAGGCTCCCCGCATCCCCAACATTTTAATGTTTCCTTTTTCTTTATCTTAGTTTATCGCTTGTTTTTCCCTTCCATGGGCTTGAAACTTGTGTGGGAATGGGCTGTCTGATTCTCACCACCTTTATTGAACCTTTTTTGTTGGTAGTTTTCCCCGAAATTTTTCAGATAAGCTCATTTGGATCTTTTTAAACTTGCTTCAGCCTTCCCTTTTTCCTTATTCTGCTAGTTTTTCAGCTGATCATTCCTACCATTAAATTGTTGGCAGCACAGTCATGCTTTGTGAAGAACCTCATCCATAGTCTTATGATTTTCAAATTAAATTCTTTATTTGTAAATAATGGGCAAACAGTTCATAAAACATTGTACTTTAGTTTTTTCTTCCCTTATGTATGGCACATAACGAGGTAAATTGGTGAACTTTGTAACAAATTCATCAATGGTGAGTTGTCCAAGCCTTAACTCATGAAATTCCTTTTCCCTGTCCTCATAATACCTCTCACCGAGGTGTCGAGATTTGAATTTCTCCCAAAATTATTCCCATGAAACAGTCTTTTCATCAAGCAAGTGTATGATTTTGGTCTCTTCCCACCAAAGTGTGGCTTTACCTTGCAATTGGTAAATTTCCAGTATTCCTTTCAAATTACTTTCGTATTCATATACTTGAAAGTATTTGACCATTTTCAGGAGCTAGGCTTCAACAACCTCTTCCTTCTCCCCATCAAAGGTTGGAGGCTTGATCTTGCAGAGTTCCACCTACAATTCCTTTTTATTTTTGGATTTAGAATTTGTTTTCTTAGATTCTTCCCCACTCTTAGATCTCTCTGAGTTGGGTTCTATTTCATTCCTTTTCCTTTCTAGTTCTCCATCTTGATGACTAGATCTGGAGGTTAATTCTCTTATCAACCTATCTTGCTCATTGTTGGATTCAATTAAACATTCATTGCTAGCACTTAGCTGAACCATTTCATGTTGCAAATTCTTAATAATCTCCAACATCTCAGCATTTTGATCTGGTGGGGCCTCCTATCCCCCAATTCCACATACAAATCATCTCTGTCAGACATGACAACAACTAAAACATTTTTTCACTTTAATATGATGCACAAAACATAATTAGCACTCATAAACATAATATGAAGTTGCTTCACAATTTAATTCTCTAACATTAGAGTTTTTTTTTTCATCAAGCAAGTGTACGATTTTGGTCTCTTCCCACCAAAGTGTGGCTTTACCTTGCAATTAGTAAAATTCCAGTGTTGCTTTCAAATTATTTCTATATTCATATACTTGAAATTATTTGACCATATTCCAGAGCTAGGCTTCCACATCCTCTTCCTTCTCCCCATAAAAGGTTGGAGGCTTGATCTTGCGGAATTCCCCCTGCAACTCATTTTTATTTTTGGATTTTGAATCTATTTTACCAGATTCTTCCCCACTCTTAGACCTCTCTGAGTTAGGTTCAGTTTCTTTCCTTTTCCTTTCTAGTTGTCCATCTTAATTCTCTTATCAACCTCTCTTGATCATTGCTGGTTTGCAGTAAACATTAATTGCTAGTCCTTAGCTGAACCATTTCCTGTTGCAAATTCTTAATAATCTCCAACATCTAAGCATTTGGATTTTGTGGGGTCTCCAGAATTCTTCCTTACTTCGTTTTGTTGTATATTTCATTTGTATTTATTTAAAATTTCTGTTATGTAGTGCATATGGTATCCAATGGCCATCATGCATTATAGTCACCTCATCTCCATGATGTTTTTGTGGCTGATTTCATTACATCATTTCAGTTTATTACATTCATTTTCTGGAATGTCTGGTGATGCATTACTATTCAAGCCATCATAGCTATGGTTCAAATATTCTTATTGTTGACTATGTTTGGTTTTATATTCTTTCCTCTATGTATCGTGCTTGTTCCAAACTCTATTATTTCCATTATGTCATGCTATACATACACATACCTTTACATAGTGTATCGATCTTTACGATATTATTCTATCCATGTGTATCCTGAATTCATTTATTAAATTTAGAGTAATATTCCCAAGTCTTAATATTACATATGTTTGTATGGATGTTTTTAATTCTGATCTATTCATACAATTGAT
The DNA here is from genome assembly GCA_034641835.2 of Pinus albicaulis. Classification (NCBI taxonomy): domain Eukaryota; kingdom Viridiplantae; phylum Streptophyta; class Pinopsida; order Pinales; family Pinaceae; genus Pinus; species Pinus albicaulis. The sequence continues at coordinate 14,266 of JAXQQM020064996.1, read as the reverse complement.
TTGGAGACTTTTGTGTTAGTCCTTTTTGCATGTTCTTCTTGTTCATTTGATTTCCAAGAAGGATTGTGTACCTACCAAGGGGTTATGTAGGCTGCTAATGCAAGACTTCTTTTAGGTATAGGTTCGACATAATATCTCTCTGTTGTTTTTATATATATCAGTACTCTCTCTTTTCTATAAATCATAAAAACTTTGCAGGTTTATTTCTATGTTCTATAATTAGATTCAATTTACTTCTCTAAGATTTAACATTGGTGAACACTACCAAGGTTACTCCCCTTCCTCAAGAATGGATCAACATCCAGCATGAATATATGATTCCTGACTTAGGTTAGTCTTTCAATTTATATTAGCATCTTACTTAGATTTTTTTTTTTTTTTTCTTCTGATTACAGTCACCTTTAGTTACAACATTCCCTCACTGTAGATATAAGGGAAAAACAAAGATATGAAGAATATACTCAGGTGACATTCTCTTTCCACCCGTATAATTGAGTATATAACTTGTTTTCTTTTTTTATTTACTTATGTTGTCAATTTGACTCCAATTTCAGATTTCCCGTTTTGTTCAAGGTTTTCTTTCACATCCTCTAGTTTATGTACGAGTCACATCTGTCATCATTCAGATTCAATTAACAGATGAATTTTTTTCCTTCTGAATTTGTTTGTGGTATCATTCCAGATTCTATGGCATGCACTTAGTTCAACATTTTTTTATTTAGATATTAAGGCCATACTGGTTTGGACATATTTATTTTCTGGTTTCCATGTAAACTCCTACAATTGTAGATTCATGTAACAGTACTGTCCTTAGTTCCTTTAAGAGGGCCTGTATTTAGTAGTTTATGTATATGAATTTTGAAAAACTATAGACTTTTATGTTTCATATACTATGATGTTACATATATATATATATATATATATATATATATATATATATATATATATATATATATATATATTTGTTTGGCATATACTCCTTTAGATCTGATTTATCTATTTGTTTAATATATTTTTTTCTAGAGAATGTAAATTCCAATAGTTTAATATTGCTAGCTGTAATCTATATCAGCTTGTCTATTTCTACGTAGGTTGTAAATGATATCATTTACCAATACATATGATCATGCTAGAATATATAAGTTCGTCTTAATTTCTATAGAACTTAGCACTCTTTATTTATTATTAACATTAATACTTTATGAATTGTTTTCTAAAATTACACTTCATAATAAACATCAAAATAGGACCCTTTCCCGGGTTTATAAATTCTGGTTATTTATCTACTAGAAGTTCCTAAGTTTGTGTAACATAAAAAAAAAGACTTCACTCTATTTAATCACGAAGAATATTATGTACAATACACATGAAAAAATGGACACGGTACAATACATATAGAAATATTTACTTAACATTGTAAAACTAAATCTAAGTTAACAGTTACTAATAGCACCTGACATATACTTGTCCATCATATTTTTTATTCCTATCAGACATTTATCTATAATTTAGAATCATCTCCCAATCCATAATAGTTGAGCATAAGTAGAAATTCACAATAGGCACATATTTAGAAAATCACAAGAATCACATACCACTGTGTAAAGACTAATTTTCATCCCAATCAGGGGCTTCTCCACAGCTCTTCCCCGAGCAGAGACCAATATTCCCTAGTGTAGACAACCCTTTGTCACAATAGTGATGGCTCATTTAACTCTTCTTTTCCTTAGGATATTTCCATAACGACATCTCGTTATTATGGGATGTCGTTTCCCATACCCTAGGATTTTCTTTTGTTTTTTACACAAAAAATTCTTTTAAAACTTGCTTTTCCTTAGCACAATTTTATTCTTAACTCTTCTCAATAAATTTCCATTTTACCAAGGATTTTATTAGATTATTTTCTCCCATCTAGTTATTTATTTAATTTTTCTCCGAGGATTTCTGGAGAGTTTTGGGAAAGTTTGGGAATGTAGTCCATCCTCATGGATAAGAATTCCTGGTCTCCATTACTCTGTCTTTACACATTAATATTAATTTCACAATTATTTGCTAATTCCAAAATACATATTTTCATACATAATTATTCCCTAGGTCCACTTGAACCTTAGATTTATTCACACAATATAAAAGTTGTACTTAGGGGTATTACAGGTGCACACACACACACACACATACACACACACACATAAACAATAATCAAGAAAATTATAGAGGCATGTTATATTTATATAGTTGTTCCGAGAACATGGGCCAAACTCAAATTAAATCTATCAGCAAATTAAATTAACTGGGGTTGTGGAAAGGACACATAAAAATAACTTATTTATATTAAAATATAAATTGTCCAAGTAGAAAAGAAACCATAGTTAGGGTTTCAACAATAGTGTCCCCAAAACACCATAAATCTAATGTAGGGTTAATGAGGTGAATCTCCTAGAAATATGAATAGGTAGGAAATGAATCATGACCATTAATATCCCTGGAACATTCAAGAAGGAAAATATTTCATACAAATCGCAAGAAGGCCAATTTTATACTTGCAATTTGAGACAGTCAGTGCAAATTAGACTCCTAGTGTGAAAAAACCTTTGAGAAATTGAAGAGAGAACTTAATTAATAAAAGGAAATAACTTACCTGTAAGGGCAATGAGCTCATGTAAGCTAACCTAGGCACCAACGAAACCATTTTGGTAAATATCGGGCTACTATAATAAATGCACTAATAAAAGTAAAAAGACAAAAACGAAATTTGAAGCCATGAAATCAAAATTATCCAGTTCAAAGGAAATTAGGTTCCTCTCGATTAATATATTATAACCCTATACCTGAGTTATAAATAAAATAAACAGAGGATTTTTAATACACTTCTACCCATACTCTATAATTTTACTCAGTAAAAATTTTAATGAATAAAATAAATCTTACCTATAGTTGTATTGTTCGAAGGTGCGGTCACCATATCCATCTATAACCTAAGAGCCGCTAGGATTGTAACATAAATAGAAATATTATGTAAACAATAAACTATAAAAACCTCGGTCACTTATAAGCCAATAAATTTCTCCTTGAAGTGATAAGAAGTGTCGTTAATTACCTTGAAAACTCCATACGTAGTAACATGTATCAAGGAAGGTTCAAACCCTTGGATCACAAGAAGAATAAACAAGAATTTTTTTTTCACGGCACCTCTATCCTATAGTCAAGATATAGAAAAATTAAATTAAATAATGAAAGCGAATAAGGGAAGAATATACTTGATAAATGAAAATCAGAACCCTCTTAGACAGATGGACTTATAAGTATGATAACCCAAAGGTTAACTATAGATGAAGGGCCAAACAATTTGAACCAGACCTTGGAAAATTCTGTGACACACACACCCTCCGAGCGACACTCCTCTAAAGTTGAATAAGAAAATGAAACTCAAAAAATACACTCAAAAGTGAAATCCGACTCGGGTTTCCCACTCAGAATCACAATCGTTGATGATCAAGAAATAAATCACCATAATTAAAACAAGAAAGTATAATTATAATGTAAAGAGTGCATGATTAAGGTCACGTGAAGGCTAATCCATAGGCCAAGTTTATCATATCTACCATGTTAATCATAAATTATCCCACATGAAATCTAATTAATGTAATATACCATAATAAAAGCCCATATGAAACCATGAGTAAGAAAATGTGAAGGGCCTTTAAATTGGAATCATAATGAAGGATTTATTGGAAAATATGTTATACCAACAAAAAAATATTATTTACTAATTGATTATTAAAGTAAGAGAAACTAGGAGAGTCATGAACCCTACTTACACATAACCTAAGTAACACTTAGGAGATAAGTTAAGGAGAATTAGGAGAGTCATGAAACCTAGTTACATATAACCTAAGTAACAGTTAGGAGATAAGTTATGGAGAATAATCATAATATTAGAAGCATAATATAGAAAAAACAGTTAGGAGATAAGTTATGGAGAATAATCATAATATTAGAAGCATAATATAATATTAGGAGATAAGAAAAAATTCACATTAATCTCAAGTATCTATTAATATTTAATTAAAATTTATCTGATGAAACATAGTCCTTTCCTCTACCACTATTTAATTGATTCTTTTTGCATGAATATTTTAGTACAATGAAATCTCTAGCCACTTTCGCAGATAGCTACTTTCATATTCAATAGCAACTTTCGGTCAACTTTATTATTTGATAAATATGTTCACATTAAAGGTTTTTATTGCTACTATTTTAGTAAGTGATTGATGTGTATACAATATTATTGGTAATAACTTAATTGTAAATAATTCTTATCTTTATATTTCCTAATATCTCTTTGTTTAGGCTATTGTGTTTAGTGCACATGAATTCCATTGTGCGGAGAAAGTTGTTGTGCACTGTGAAAGCTCTCACCACTTTTGCATGTAGCTACCTCCGTACTCAATAATGCCTTTCAGTCAACCATTGACATTGGAAAGTGTTATTAACTTATAAGAAAGTTTGAATTAAAGTATTTTATTGCTAAAATTTTAGTAATCGTTTGGATTATACAATATTATTGGTAATATTTTAATTGTAAATAATGCTTATCTTCATATTTTCAAATATCTCTTTGTTTAGGGCCTTGCATGGGTTTTTACACTTTTCTCTGAACACCTTTATTGCTAATATTATTAGCAATATTTTAGTTATAAATAATCCATATCTCCATATTCCTTTTTTCTCAAGGAGCCCTTTAGAAATCTCAACCTTAAGTAGTTAATTGAGTAATGGTTGTGTATAGTACCCACAAAATTTTGTACAAAACCCCATTTCATTGAGAAAAATATTTGTTTGTGGGATGTGTAGGAGTGTAGGTAAAGTTCACTGTGTAGAAGAATATTTCAAGTTTTCATTGTGTGTAACTCGCCACTCCACACTAATATTTTAGTATTAAAACATAATCCATATTTTTTTGTTTTCAATAACGTTGCTAATTATTATGTTATTGATAATATTTTAATTGTAAATAATGCATAATACTACTGTTTAATTGATTATATATAAAGTTACATTTCATGGATCATAAGGTTTGTTTATGGGGTGTGCATAAGTGTGAATAATTTCATTGTGCGAAGGAAGCTTTCAAGTTTTCATTGTGTGGATCTCCAGCACTACGCATTGAATGCTTTATTGCTAATATTTTATTATCAAAACATAATCAATATTTCTTGTTTGCAATAACATTGTTTATTCTTATATTATTAATAATATTTTATTTGTAAATAATTCTTACTATTTCTATTTAATTGATTCATTGTGTGGAGGAATATTTCGAGACTTCATTGTGTGGGTCTCTCTAGTCCAAATTGAAGGCGTCCATTGGTAATATTTTAGTATTAAAACATAATCCATAATTTCTGTTCGCAATGAATTGATTCACTTCGTTTTATGGCATAACAAAATTTATTTAACACTCGCATTTATGCAAAGCATCCCCACATATTTTCACACAATAAAAGCTTTGGTAACTTCTATAGATATCTACTTTCATACTCAATAACGCCTTTCATTCAAATATTGTGTACAATTTACAATTAAAATATCCCTCGAAACTTCCGTCATTATGCACAAATTATGCACATCCCTTAGTCTTCACATGCGTTTTTGCTTTGCATAACCTCTACACATTCAAAACAAAATGCACTACCAGTACTAATATTCCTTTTATTCTTTTGTGGCATATACTACTATCTTGTTTTTCATTTACATATGCTTCTTGTTACATCAATTTTTGGTCATCTCACCATGTATAATTAGATGGATTGAAATACACCATGTAAGACCAATTTTACCATAGTAAAATTGCTTTCACTAAGAAATAATTTAATAAACCATAGTTTAGTAAGTTATTTCTAGTCTAAACAGGAAACCAGATGAGGAATAATTAAATAAATTCTTATTTGTTTTATTTTCCTATAAGAATAATTAATTAAATCTTTGTTTAAATAATATTCCTGGTCATATTTAACCCATTTAATGAGAAATAATTAGATAAATCAATATTTCTTATTATTCTCTAGGAATAATTAATTAATCATTATTTAATTATTATTTCTTGTTAAATTTGACTAAATCTTCTAGCAATAATTAAATAAATCATTATTTGTTTAATTATTCCTTAACCCCATTCTTGAAATAATAAATAAATCATTCATTTGTTTATTATTTCTAAATAAAGAGATTTAACCACTTTAAATTCCTTTTCCCTCCAACAAAATATAATAAAACATTCCAAGCAGTTAGATCTAGACCTTGGTTAATAATATTTTATTATGCACCATTATTAAGGATAACTCAGTATTTTTTATAAATAGGAGGGTTTTCCATTCATTTCTTACCTTTCGATCCCTTTTTCATGGTTAGACTTTGATCCTCGTATCATTGTCTATCTTTGATTATTTTTATTTCCTTTTTTCTTATTGAGATCCCTTTGAGTTCTACATGTCTAAGGTATTCTACACCGCTGAGAGAGAAAATTTGAAGCTAAAGAGTTTGAGGACCACCAAGAACCCATCCCATTGAGGGGGAATCTTTATGTTCCCTTCCCAGGTGTAACATAATATAAAAATTCTTTATAAATCTTGTCTTCTCTATTGGATATTTGGGGAAGCTCATATTTTCTTTTGTTGTTTAGCTGCTTTATTTGCATAGATATGGGTTTGTTTTTCATTTGTTTCGGCCATATATTGCAGATATAAGAAGTTGGATAGCCATTTTTTTTGTTAGAGTTTTTTGTCATGTGCAGCTAAAGTGATCTATTTTTGTACACTTGCATTAAGATTTCATACTAACAATTGGTGAATCCAAAGGTTTTTATTCATATTTTCCTATGTGGCTATATGCTTCATTACCTAGGGTTTTCACTTCAGTTATTTTTTAGCCTCTTAATGGTTTTTTTTATGTACATTTTATGCCCTAAATCAGTAAAAAATCTAACTTCCGCATGTTTCTGGGTGTTTTCCCCAGGTAACAGGTATCAACCGCGCTATAGATGGTAAAATTTTTCCGCAACCTATCGTTGAGACTCCCGGAAGTGCAGCTCCCACTTTTCAGCCCTAAACCTATGATTTCAGGGCTTAGGTAGCAGATTTTGGGCCAAAAACTGTGAGTTCACTGGTCAACAGGTCAATACCTGCAAGCTATAGTTTTTTGCTTAGTTTTTTCTGAAATTTTTAGGGTTTGATGTAAATACTTTTCTGGGTTGATTGACCTCTATCTCCACCTGTATTAGGCTTATATGTGCTCAGTTTTTCTTTTTGAAGTGAAAACAAGCCTCTTAGGGCTTCAGTATGCTTCCAATTTTTTAGGAAGGGTTTTGTTGAGTAATTAGTTTGAGCTTTTACAATAATTTCAACCATTTTTCAGTGTCTGATCCCTCTTTCTTTAATATCCATCGAGATCGGTTATTATCTCATCCAAAATCCCCTCTTGAGTCTTTTTTTACCTCTCCTTTAGGGTCCCTCTTGTTTCCCTTAAGATTTTAACTTGTCGCCTCCTTTCTTGCAGTAGGTTTCCCTCTGGTTTTTTGATGTTTTCTGCACCTATTTTCAACAGATTCGAGTCATTAGATCCCTATCCCTTAGAACTTAGATATTTTGGCCTTTTTGTGTGTTTTGAGTCAATTTTTCTAGCCTCTTAGAATGATTTCTTGGGAGCCCTTATTTTTGGGTTGAATTTATGCATCTTTAGCTATTTATTTTACTGTTGCTTTCAATTTTATTTATAGTTATAAAACTTTTTTTCTTTTTCTTTATATACAACCATCTGGGCTTAATTAAAATTAACAGACATATTACACACACACACACCTAAAGAAAAGAGCGCTTATTTTACACTGCCAAGCGAAGACATAAACATCATAATTAATTTATCTACACCTCTGAGCCTTTATTTATTTCTCTTCCACCTTGTTTGGGTATCTGTGTCTTGTGATAATTGCACCCCCAAGACATTTATCCCAAAGACTCCTAGGCCTTCATCCTCAATTTTTGTTAGGATGACTCACTCCACCACATAGATGTTGGGTTAGTCCTTTGGCAAGTCCCCATACCGACCTTGATTCTGGTTCATCGGGTCCTCCCTGTGATTTTGAACCCGGTTCCCCTTCATCTCATTCTATCACCATGTCAGGCACTAATGCAGGTGCTATGCTGGTGGTAGCCCCAGACATAATTTTGGAGCTTCCACTAGTGGAACCACTAGCGGAACTATTTCAGCTACTCCTTTGCTCCCTTTTATTGTAGGTTTAAGCCTCCCTGATTTTAGGGAGTTAATCAACAACCCTATATACCATGATCCAGGTTGGCCTGCTATGCCAACTAAGCTTCCTTTTGACATCCCTATGTTCGAAGGAAATTCTAGAGAGGACGCTACTAATCACATCCGCTCCTTTCACATGTGGTGTTCCTCTAACTCCATTACCGATGACTCTATCCATCTTCGGTTATTCCAACGCACGCTCACTAGAGACACTGCAAAGTGGTATATCGAACGAACCTCTACCTCTCATTCCACTTTTGCGACTCTTGCTAAAGTGTTCTTGTCCTATTTCAAGCTACCTCTCTGATACGATATTGGTACCGAGTTGTTGACCACATTCCATCATACTTCTGCCACTCGCCTTTCTGACCATGTCCAAGAATGATGAAGAAGGAGGATATTATGTTGAGCTCCTACATTCGATGATTGTGTCTATATGGATTAGTTTCTGAAGATGATTTTTTCTTCTATTTGTAAATATTTCTCATCTCATTTCCCTCATAAAGAAGAAGAAGATCTCCAAATTTCCTTGAAATATGACTTGATCTAAACCTAATCTGGTTATTTTTATATCGTTTTACCAGATATTCATAAACCTGGTGGTGCCAATGCACTAGGGGAATCTCACGCCACTGACGGTATCATTGGATCTCTTTCACATCCGTATACCAATCCTCCCATGGGTTATGGTTTCCCTCAGGGAGGGGCCAGATACTCTAGCACTCATCCCCCTCTCGTCAACATGTATCCAGTAAAAGCACATTTTCCCCACTGCATCAACCGATGCCAGGGCCTATGATAGCTCAGCCTTTTTATCCGTATCAATAGCTTGGTGCTCTAGTCCTTCCAACATTAGCACCCCAACGTCCTATTCCTTCTCAACCTCCACCACAGCAACCACCTCATCCTTCAAATTAGGTGTATGTTTAGCAGAGCGCAAATGATCCTCCCATTTCCAAGAAAAGAGGAAAGGAAACCAAAATCAACCTACGTAAGGTATTCAAGAGCGCTAACCTAATGAGCCAAACACTTAACAACCAGCAACAAGGAAATCAACCCAAGCAGGACAAGCCTCTTCATACGAACAATCCTTGTTCTTATTATGGTGTGCATAGCCATTATACTCATGATTGCCCCCTTTTACCCCAAATTCACCAGTTTTGGGAAGCACAAGCAGCATCTAAAGGACAAAAATCCATGGTTTTGGCTCCTCCAAATACTGCGCCTATTCAACTGGTTGTTTTTAGTAATACTTTCCCTCAGTAAGGATATGTGGCTTCCCAACCCCCTGAAGGTCAGGCTGCCACTCAACCTCCTCAATATCATTCCTCTGATTACCAGATCCTCATGATGAATTCTGATGTGGTTAATACTGCAGATGTCAACCCCCAAACTCGATCGCGCCAATATGGAAAACCTCCTACTTCATCTAAAATAGAGCCTTAAACCACTGTTTCCACATAGTCTAGTTCGACACCTAATTTTCCTTTACAGATTCCTCATCCACGGGCATAGGTCCTTCCCAATATCTCCAAAGGGCCATTACGTCGAACAACTACTTCCTCCAAAGCCTCCCATAACTACAACATAATAGATTACTTGGCACAATATCTTGTTGCCATGTCAACACTGGAAATCCTCCATTCGTGCCCTTCACAACATAAAGCTCTATTATCTGCTTTGGGCGTTGTGAATCCTTCAGATGATATTTTGATTTTATTTGACATTGAAAAATCATAACATCCCTCCTTACCTTCCTCCATCACCTTTGAAATACCAGTCAAGATTTAGAATCCCCATGTTTCGCAATGTATCATTGACGAGGGTGCATCCACCTGCGTGATGTCCACCTCTATTTGGAAGCAACTCAGATCACCTGAGTTAGTCCAATACACCATCACTTTACATTCTTGTGACAATCACTCTTCCCAGCCCCTTGGCATGTTCAACAATTATCCTGTCACTCTTGCGAGAAAGAATGTTTATATTTAAATTCAAGTCATTGGTGCCCCATTGGATTACAACATATTTTTGGGTCATAGCTACACTTATGTGATGTTTGTTGTCGCATCTGAAGTTCACTGTAATATGTGAATTCCTCATAATGGAAAGATCATGACCATAGATCAGTTGACATATTACGAACCGAAGCTTCAACTCTCTCCCAAGTCTATCATATCTTTGGTGGCTAATAAGAAATCAGTCAATCCATTTACCAGTGTTTCACCTAGGGTATATAAAGATTCCACATTTCTTGTTGCATTCCCTCGACCCCTTCTCTTGTCGCAAATCCCATCTCATCGAATGTTTGCATGATGCAATCATCTCGGACTAGCCATAAGCGGTTCGGTTCAACCACCCAGCATCGTACACCTCCACAACCTTCTAGTGGTCACTCAACGGAGCTTGCATGCCCTTCATTTAAAGGACCTTCCTCTCTTTCAAGTGTCTCCTCCACTCCTTTTAACCAAGAACATTTCCCCCTAGACTTAACTAATTGGGAGTCATTCCGCCAGGACATTACCCCTACGGTCAGATATTGTTTTTAGATCTCCCCTTTGGAGTCTTTTCGATGCCTATCATGGCTATGTTTAGCCTTCCCAATTTGACCCTGGGGATCCCAGTATGGTACATAGATCCCCTAGCCAAAACCCCGCCAGGTCAGCTCAAACCTTATACTGCTTTGACCCTGGTGCAACTGGTCACTATGACTCCTACCTTTGCTTTAGTGCCTCAGCCACCTCAACATGAATATAATCCTATTGTGAAATAATATGGTCAGGGGAGAAAATCTAGAAAGAAGGAACCTAAGGATAAGGCTTCCCAAACAATTATTTCTCCTCCTAAGACTCCAAAGAGGTCACCTCTATGCGCTTTGTGTGATTTTGTTGGGCATGCCACCCAGAATTTTACTGAACTTCCTTGTCTCAAACCTATGTTCGATAGGTCGTTTCCTGAATCTGATGTAGCTAAGAAACTAAAACGTTGCACACAAATGACCCTTGTGCTTTATGTGATCTTTAAAGCCACTATTTTCACCTTTGTCCCTGTCTCAACAACTTTCACAACACCCGTGAAGCTATTCGCGAAATAGAGGCCACTCATAGTGGATCATATACCCCTCTACTTGTGTGTTCTGCTTCGGTAGAACTAGAAGAAATTTTCATACCGCCACTCGATGTCGAGATGGTGGAACCTTTGGCCACTATGCTCTATCTATCATCATATATGAGATCCTTGGCGGAAAACCCCTTCGGGGCATTCCCTTTTTTTTTGAATGAACCTCCTTCAGTGATCACCTTGGGCTCAACATTGCTAGATGTTTCATCTACTATCTCTTCATCTACCCTCCATAGTGATGTGTATGTGAACCATATCTCTCATGATGATGCACCAGGTAGCTATACCGCATCATGTGGTCTCCCTTCCTTCATTCCCCCCATCTTCCATTCAGATGAGGACCTTATGGAAGGCATGACCATGCCTGATTATATTTAGGATGATATGCACCATTGCGCGTACTTCCTTTCGCAAAGAACCCATCACCAACATGATGTGGAGTCCAAAGAATTCATCCATCATGAGGTCAATTGGTTGTATAAAACCTTACTTCAGGCCTGTGCATTCAAACTGCATACACCTTGTGGCCATTACATTGACATCCAATGTTTGGGAAAGGGGCGCCCATATTTGAGATTCCAGGAGAAGAAATTATCCACAACCCTCCTAGTGCATCTTGTAGTGTCGGATCTAGTACCATTGTTCTTCCCTATTTAAAAGAACCTCTAGAGTCTCACAACACTTCATATCCCTCTAGGGATGATCCACTTAATCATTCCTTCATCTTACATCACCAACCCAGTTCCTTAGACATTTTTGCTGACTAACCTTTAGCTAGGGGCATCATTCCCACCTTAGCATACCAGATCACTTCCCTCCACCACATATGCTTGGGGGAATGATGGAACCCCTGGCCATATTCTCACTTTATTAACAAAATTAACAGCCCAGACCCCACCTATCTAGGTATGGTCGATATTCCTCCCATTCCTTGGACAATTTTCCCTACTGGCCTCTCAAGCGAGCCAGATATCGTAGATGCTTGATACCATATCTTAAAATATTCTACTTTATGTGATACCACACTTACCACTTGGTCCCCATGTTTGACTTGGTGGGCTCAGATGATTCTAGACCTTCTCTAGTAGTTCATTCCCATATTCATTTCCTACCTTGATTCTTCACGAGGAACCCTTCTTCCAAGAAGATTTAAGGCATGCTTTTAGAATAGTATGGCAACCTTCCTGAAAGTCACAAAACCTATTTCCAATGCTCATTTTTTCTGCTACGATTAGCGCAAGGTTTAGGGCCTTCCCCTATTAAAATAAAAACCCTATTTTTTCTTTCAACAATTGTGAACAATTCATATCAGTATTTGACTAACTTTCAGCACCATTGGAAATCTCTCACCGAGCTCTAAAATGGGTATTCGTTCATTTTTGGTGATTTGATACTTCATCTGGAAGCCCTTTTTCCAAGAAGGGTCACTTCGCCGCCTCTAAAAATATAATTTCTACACCTGCTCCACTTGTACTAGGGGCACCACTTAGCCCTCATAATTTTCAACGCTTGTTTCTATTTTCATCATGAGCAAACACCTTTTGCTCATGTTTTTATGGTCCTTACTGGGCCTATTATGTGTGGCAACATCATCGAGTCACCCTTGTTCAGAGCATCTGATTTGAGTCACCATTGCATCCATGGAGTCTATCCCGAGTCCCTTTTGCCTCCTGTTATAGTATTCCATCCATTCATGCCTTGTCTCTCTCTCATGTAGTCCATTGTGTCCTCTAGTCCTACTATCCCCCATCCCCTTAGGAGTCGAGTCAGTCGCTGTTAGATCATCCATGATTTTTATGCTCAAGAGAAGTTGTCTGTTTGATACTAGGTATCCCACATTCCATCATCATCCCTAGTCTCAGTCCATCAGTCACTCTACTATTATCTCTCATGCCTTAGTCAAGGATCCCCATTACCTCACCTATGGCAGACCTCCTTTTTTCATCATCAGCACATTCATTCTAGAAGACAGGTCTAGAGGGAAGTGTATCTTGGTTCCCACTTCCATCATTGTTCAGTGCCTCAGATTAGGAAAAAGGAATCCTTATTGCCCTTTGATTTGATTGTTTCTCATATGATCCACTTTAGTATGATCGAGATTCATATACTCGATAGTTTGTTGATCCAGTAGATTGATCCAGTTATCCATGGGTGTGTGTGAGATGTTTCAGACCTCATGAGCGGTTGGCCCTTCAGGTATCCCATTACATTCCCGGATGCCATCATTTTTACAGCTTCAAATGCAGCTCAATATATTTTATGGGTTCGGCCCTAGACGCTTGTAGCACCTACGAAATGCATCTATCACTTAGATGATCCATTCATATTTTTAGAGCCCTTTCCTATTTATCATGCCTTCTGCAATTTTTATTATATCTCATGTACTCAGATATTATTGTATTCAGTCCTGGATGTTGTCCTAATTACAGAATGTATGTGGGATCCATTATATTTTTTATTGTCCCATTTTATGCTAGCATTGCATGTACCATTTATCATGTACTCTTTATCTCAGTCTAATTTCAATGGGCAAACCATTATTATTTGTACTTTGTCATCTTGGCGAGCATAGGTATGCCTCCCCCACCTCACTAAGCACAGGTATCCAACCATCAAAGGAGACTTGTGGTTGTTGGTCTCGCACCCTTAGGTTTATAGTCCTCTCTCGCTTCACTTTGCCTATGTTTTTCTCTCTCTATGACTCCCCTTCGGTGTCTAGTGATTGTGTTCTTACAATGTACTTCGGTCATAGGATTAGCTCCTAATGCTTGCATGTTACGGCACAATCTGCTACACCAAATTTTGGTCATCTAAGCATATATAATTAGATGGATCAAAA